>JABACO010000604.1:0-27677 GCA_013339895.1 Ephydatia muelleri | reverse complement strand
GCTAGTGTGAGTGTGCCAGTGTGGGTGTGCTAGTGTGGGTGCTAGTGTGGGTGTGCCAGTGTGGTGTGCCAGTGTGGGTGTGCTAGTGTGTGTGTGCTAGTGTGGTGTGCCAGTGTGGGTGTGCTAGTGTGGTGTGCCAGTGTGGGTGTGCCAGTGTGTGGTGTGCTAGTGTTGGTTGCTAGTGTGGGTGTGCTAGTGTGTGTGCTAGTGTGGGTGTGCTAGTGTGTGTGTGCTAGTGTGGGTGTGCCAGTGTGTTGCTAGTGTGGGTGTGCTAGTGTGGTGTGCTGTTTGGTGTGCTAGTGTGGTGTGCTAGTGTGGTGTGCTAGCGTGGATGTGCTAGTGTGGGTGTGCTAGTGTGGTGTGCTAGCGTGGTGTGCTAGTGTGGGTGTGCTAGTGTGGGTGGTTGCTAGCGTGTGTGCTAGTGTGGGTGTGCTAGTGTGGTGTGCTAGTGTGGGTGTGCTAGTGTGGTGTGCTAGTGTGGGTGTGCTAGTGTGGGTGTGCTAGTGTGTGTGTGCTAGTAGTCATTGTTGAGAATGACGCTATCATATTGAACTTATTAAGATCAGTATAACAGTATAGATGCCATTGGTTAACTGCATGTAATAACAATTACAATGTAAAGGTCATAAATACAAACGATAAGAGTATATACGGACCAGCTGGGCTAGGAACAGATATAGAAATTTCCACTCTCAAACAACAGTCAATGGCTTGCATGAATGAGTTGAATAAACTGATGTTGTATTACGCCATAAGCACTCAGGGACACTTTAATGCACTTCCTTCACCGTGCGCATGCTTCTGTCCAAGTTGAAGTTGGCGCTGGGCTCTTTCCCGACCATTCGCAGTCAAGACCTGCCGATATTCTGTTACAGATTTGGAACCTTGGGAGGCCCGTTGCCCTGGACATCTCCGTTGTCTCACCGCTAAACCCTTCAACTTTAGCTGAAGCGGGAGCAACGTTTGGTGCAGTCCTTGAGGCAACGGAGAGCAGGAACACCAGGCCAACGATGAAAAGTGTTCAGCTCTAGGGTGGGTCTCAACCCCTCTAGCAGTTGATTCCTATGGGGCTTGGGGTAAAGAGGCTTCATTGTTTTTAGCACAAGTTGCTGCTCGGCTTGCAATCCACAAGTCCCTTCCAAAGTCACAGGCTTCTTTCGACCTGTTCTCCAACTTAAGCATTTGCTAATTAGAGCAAATGCCAGAGCCATTCTCCAGAACCGTACCTGTCTACTTTGTATTTAAAGGTCAATTAAATTAAAATAAACTGATTATTGTTTGATTATTGCTGCAGAGACTTTAAACTTGGATGGATTAGTTGCTTGAATTTCATAACAAAACAGTCATTCCTTTTAACGCAGTAACATTCTATATATCCGGTATTACAAAATCTTCTCGTTTGAATTAACCGGCGATTCGTGGCGGCCGCGGGTATTACTATGTTGAGAGTAAGTGATGTGAGTTACCTTTGCGTGTTTCACAAGTGCTGTACGTCGCGCAGAGGGAACCAGCGTCTTGTTGCGGCAACGGGATGGTCTCAGACGTACCATAAGTGGCGTACAATTATTGTGTTACTTTACGAGGAGGCAAGGTTTAGCTTAAACATTTACATCTGGCGTAAAAAAAATCTTACAGTTCTTCGGGCGTCCCTGTCGTCCTCAACGGACAGAGACATCCGCTATATCCAGTACAGCAAGGTGCCCACCATGCACTTCCAGCCCAGCCTCCCCAGCTACCCATACCCAAGCTCGAGGATACGTGCAGGCGGTACCTGGACGCGCTCCGTCCTCTCCTCTCCCAGGACCAGTACCAGCGCACGGAGAAGATTGTGAAGGAGTTCGGTCGCAGCGGCGGAGACGGAGAGGGTAAGTTCCTTGTCCCGGTCAGTTGGCGGATACGAGAGGTGAAGTGTAGAGCAGTATACGGCGATTGGTTTTTATAGAGGTGACTAGGGTGATAAAAGAGTTAAGACGTATTCCTCGCCCTCAGTGCTTCATATCAGCTGGTCCTGAATGACCAACGGAACAAACACACCAGCTTCATATCAGGTGAGGAAAGCACTTCACTCTGAAGTATTAACCCACTCTGTGTCACTACATCACATGCACATACTTATACATATCACACATCACATATATGCCACATACACACCCACACACCACACACACACACACACACACCACACACACACAGGCCCCTGGTTTGACATGTACCTAGCAGACAGACGCTCCATCATGCTTAACTACAACCCTTATGTGGGCATGCAGCCAGATCCAAGGACCAATGACCAGGTAGTTTGTGTTGTGTGTGTGTGTGTGTGTGTGTGTGTGTGTGTGTGTGTGTGTGTGTGTGTGGTGTGTGTGTGTGTGCGCGTGTATGTGTGAGTGTGGTGTGTGTGTTGTGTGTATGTGTGAGTGTGTGTGTGAGTGTGATGCATACACCCAGTCACAGGTAGACAGGGAATCAATCAGATAATCTTCTAATGGTTGTCCATGTCATGTGCCGCTTAGCACCTAATGTTTGCTGGTGTTTGTGCAAATGTTTATGGGTGTGTATGGGCTTGTATGGGTTTACATGTACATATACCTTGGCGTTCATGTGTGTGTGTGTGTATGGCCATTTGGCACACCTGGGAATACAGGACCTTATAGCCTGGGGTAGTACAGACAAAGAACAAAAGGGATCATAAGATCTTGGTGAGGCCGAGATATAGCCCTCATGAAATACACTAATAACTAATAACCACTAGACATGTTTCTTGTATCACATTCCTTTTAATGCCCTCCCGTTCCCTGATAACAGGCTGACAGGGGACCAATCTGATCTACTCTGCAGTGAGGTTCAGGAATTCCTTGGCTGATGGGAAGTTGGAGCCAGAGGTGTACCATCTCAACCCTGAGAAGAGCGATACGGAGATGTTTAGGAATGTGATCAGGTGTGTGTGTGTGTTTGTGTGTGTGTGTATGTGTGTGTGTGTCTGTGCATGACTTGTACAAGTATAACACTTCTGTTCATTGCTGTGTACCATGCATCTTTCCTCCTCCCCCTCCCTCGTTTCTCAAGTGCTGTGGTGTGCACAAGCAACTACACATGCATTATTATACATGAACCTCAGTTAACAATTCATGCAGCTCCTCCTCTCTCCTTTCCCACCCTCCTTCACACCACATCCCAACTCCTTTGCTCCTCCACTCCCTCCCCTTCCCTCCATCCCCCTCCCCTTCCCTCCCTCCTTCCTCCTCCCCTTCCCTCCTCCCCTTCCCTCCTCCCTTCCCATCCTCCCCTTCCCTCCTCCCCTTCCCTCCTCCCTTCCTCTCCCTTCCCTCCTCCCCTTCCTCCTCCCCTTCCCTCCTCCCCTTCCCTCCCCCTTCCCACCTCCCACCTCCTCCCTCCTCTCCTCCCAGGTTGTCCCCAGTTCCCTCTCCTGGTATGCAGCCTTCCTGGTGAAGGCTTTCCCTCGGACATGAGCCAGTACTCTCGTCTCTTCTCCTCCACGCGCATCCCTCACCAGCACAAGGATGAGTTGCTCACCTTCCAGGACAGTCGCCATGTTGTGGTGTTGAGACGCGGGCACTTCTATGAGGTGGGGCACTGCAGAGAGATGGTGAGGGGTGTGGCCATAAAGTGGGTGGGTGTGGCCATGTGTAAGTGGGTAACCGTGGGGAGGGTTGTGGCCATGAACTACACTGCAAAGGAATGATGAGGTACATTACAAAGATGATGTCATTATTAGGAGGGTGGGGTGACGACAGTGTGTGGTACATTTCTAGACGTTTCCAGAGACGTGTTGGTGGATGAGTATTTAACGCACACTTTCCTCGTACCCTCACCTCCACCTTCCTCCCCTCCTGCTGCCTCATTGGGCACGAGTGGGCTACATATGGAATGTAGCAATGTGTGATGTGGAGTAAACTACTAGTTTCAATGAACTTGAGAAGGTTTTCGCCTACCTGACTCATATCCCTCACTCCTCTCTTACCTTCCTCACTCCTGACTCCCTCCACTCCTCTACCTCCAGCTCATTCTCCCTCCACTTCTCCCCCTCCACCTCCTCCCTCACTCCTCCCCCTCCACTTCTCTCCCATCCACTCCTCTCCCTCACTCCTCCCCCTCACTCCTCCCCTCACTCATCTCCTCCACTCCTTCACAGGACTTCCTGTACCTCCATCAGTTGTCTACTCTCAGCTAGTGGCCATCTTGAATGATGCCACGCCCCCTCCCGAGTACCCTCTGAGCTACCTCACGTCTCTGGAGAGGGAATAAGTGGGCGTTCGGCCAGGTCCCAGCTGGTGGCTGACCCAGGAAATGCCAGTGCTCTGGCAAGATAGACTCCGCCCTCTTTGTGATGTGTCTGGATGACAACGAGACCACTGTACAAGAGCAAGTGTCCCACTCCCTACTCCATAACTGGGGGGCCAATAGGTAATATTGAGGGGGGCCAAGGTAATATTGTGTGGGGCCAAGGTAATATTGAGGGGGGCCAAGGTAATATTGAGGGGGGCCAAGGTAATATTGAGGGGGGCCAAGGTAATATTGAGGGGGGCCAAGGTAATATTGAGGGGGGCCAAGGTAATATGAGGGGGGCCAAGGTAATATTGAGGGGGGGCCTATAGGCAGTATGTAATAAGTGGAGTGGGTTCTAGCCTTGCATGAGATGAATAGGTCATGGGGGGGGGGGGGGGTACAGTGTATTGTGGGCCAATAGATAGAGATGACATCCAAAGTACTATTACTGTGTGGTATCACTAATCTCCCCTTCCTCCTCCAATGAAGGTGGTTTGACAAGTCCTTCTCTCTCATTGTGACCAAGCAAGGCATGGCGGCCGTCAACTTTGAGCACGCCTGGGGAGATGGTGTGGGCCATATTGAGACTGGTGAATGAGCTCTACAAGGACACTACCACCACCCCTTACATCCCTGGCGGTGGAGGGGGGTGTCCTTTTGGCTTTGCAGGGGCTTCCCCTCCTCCCCCTTCCCATGGGAAGGAGGGAGTTCCCCTCAACAGACTGGAGTTCAAGCTGTCTGAACCATTGAAGAAGGTGATAGCTGATGGTCGCCTGGCAACAGAGAAGGCAGCAAACTCCCTGTCCATCAACATGTTGGAGTACCATCAGTACGGGAAAGAAGTACTTGAAGAAGATGAACCTGAGTCCCGATGCCATTCTGCAGCTGTCTTTGCAGGTAGGGTGTGGTGAAGAGGGTGTGGTCTTTGCCTTATAAGGGAGGGTTTGTCCAGCCTGCCTGAAGTGATTAGAATGGTTTGACTGAGTTATGAAGATGGCTGCAGTGTGTGCTGGATGGTGCTTGCCGAGTATGGTATCGCAAGGATCGTAACTGTCCAGAATGGACTGCAATCCAGGTGACCACCAGGGCTGTAGTGTTTTCCTTATAAGGTAACCACTGGATATGTATCCAGGTGACAGACTCTTGTGTAGAACTCCCTTATAAGGAAAGAGGTGGGAGTGTGTTTCTCTTTCAAGAGAGGAGTGCACCACACCCCTTCTTGTGTAACCACACCCGTTCATGTGTAACCACACCCCTTCACGTATAACCACACCCCTTCACGTGTAACCACACCCCTTCATGTTAAACCACACCCCTTCATGTGTAACCACACCCCTTTCTGGTTCAGATAGCGTACTACCGTCAGTACAAGGGGTGTGTCCCTACCTACGAGTCGTGTAGCACTGCTGCCTTCCGTCATGGTCGCACGGAGACCATACGTTCTGCAACCATGGCAACCAAGGCATGCTCCGAGGCCTTTGAGCGTTCTCACCCTGCTGATGTGGAGGCCATGATGAAGCTGATCAAGGAGTGTGTGGTGTGGCACTCCAAGCTGGTCAAAGAAGCAGCCACAGGTGTGTGTGTGTGTGTGGTGTGTGTGTGTGTGTGTGTGTGTGTGTGTGTGTGGTGTGTGTGTGTGTGTGTGTGTGTGTGTGTTGTGTCTGTGTTGTGTGTGTCTGTGTGTGTGTATGTATGTATTTGTGTGGTGTGTTATAGTGTGTTAGTGCATTTGTGTATGTTTGGGTGTGCTGATATTGGTGATACCACTACAATGACATAAACAACTCATCAGACCAGCTGAAATACATGCATTAGAAACTTCCTAACAGTTTTATGGAGAGCCAATGATGACATTTGATTAATGTCTTCAGATTTATGACAAAACGTACACTGTACATAACGAAGTACACATGATGCTTTGAATAATAAGTAAATGTACTGTTTAATGCTAAGGTGTACCTGTCATGTTCCTACATGCTATTAATGTACATTGTTATTAAACATTTGTATTTATCGTCGTGACAACAGGACAAGGATTCGACAGACACCTCTTTGCCCTCAAAAACTTGGCAAAGGAGGAGGGGATGGTGACCACGCCCCTCTTTGAAGACCCCGCCTACTCCTACCTGAACCACATCATCCTCTCCACCAGCACCCTCTCCTCCGATGCAGTCCTGGTGGGAGGGTTTGCCCCTGTGACACCTGATGGCTATGGTGTGGGGTATGGAGTGAAGGATGACAGTCTGGGATGTCACCTGACCACCTACACTACAAGAGATGGGTCTGAGTACCTGAAGCATCTGGGTCAGGTCTGGACTGACCTGTATGATGTCATGAATGGAAAGAACTTCAAGAAGTAGTAATTTTTTGTAAATATGTTAGAACGTTGCTGTTGCAGTGTATGTGTTTTTTGTCAAAGAGTTTATGCACATCTGGCCTCCTCTACTCTAAGGGTTAATGTGTCTGACGTATAGACGAAACAATTGGTGTCTAGTGTGAACTGTGACTGTGATTGCATAACAGGTTTTATATCAGCAACTCTCTGTTATTCCCATTGATGCCTCATATCTCTCTGATGATCCCTAATGATGTCCATACTTGATTGATATAGCATTAAGGCAGAAAAAAATATTCTCAAGCATCTGATGTGTCTAGCTCACGCGTGTGTAGACGACAAAAAGTTACTCATGAGTGCGCACTCCAGTTACTCATGAGTGCGTACTCCAGCTACAAGCGTGCACCTTTTATCAACGGACAAACATAAGCGCATGCAAAAGTGTAAGTGAGCGCGCGCGCCGCTGGATAAGTTCACCACCAAGTCCGGGTTCAAATATAACTTTTTACAGTTATTTCACACCTCTCGCATCGCATCCCCCACACAGGCACACATACACTTTTTATACTACTGCACTTATAAGCCATTGGTCCATAATCCCCCCTAGTTCATTGGTTGGGATCGTTCTTTGGGTTCAGCTGGGCGGACATGATGTTTTCGTGTCCACCCGGTGTTTGATCTTTTCCCCTTGATCCCTTTCGCTGCTCCTTCACACTAAGTAATAGTGCATTGTTACTTACATGTACATATAAACTGCAGATTTTTACAATGGTACATGCATTTCAGTCAGGAGGCACACAAAGATATTTTAGCGATAGATTTATGCCACCATTTACGCATAAGGTGATGATGTACTACTTTGTTGAGAAAAATTGCTATTTCCCGTGCACAAAGATCAACATTGGAAGTTAATAGTAGCTTTGCATTTTGCATGAAAACATTTTAAATGCATTGTCTACACCTACATCAGGTCATGTGCCCGCAAGCTTACCTCATTAAGTGCATAGATTCTTTGATCTACATCAGTAAAGAAGATACTGATGGTGCAGTACATTGAATTTGGTAATACGGTAGAATTAACATGTATAATACATTTGTAAATAAATCATTATACTTCCCCAGGCTATATCTTTGTAGTGAATAACAGCACAGAAATTCAACACTACCTTATCTCTTTCTGACTGGAAGTACAAGGATTCTGAAGTATACTTAATTAAAATAGGGATTCATTAAATATATTACGCAGGCCAGATTGCCAAAGCAATCAAACTCTTTTGACTGCGGAGCATTTCTTTCTTTTGTGAGGATTTGACCTCGCAGTTGAATACTATTTAGGCTACAATTGGAGAATTTGGATCATCTACACACAAGTAAGGATGCTGACTTCATTACCAGTCTGTTGTGAAACTGTTATGCAACGATTTGAGCCCTGATGGCACATGAAATGTCAGAAGGCACTCTTTACCTACAGCAAGCATCCAAAAAGGCATCACTAATCCAGGTGATGAGCAGAGTTTTGCATATGTGAGGGACTGAAACGAATTTAAATATTCTAACATCTATTCAATCATTATTTCACACACAAATCACATAATACATAAACAGTTGAGTAAATTTCAGATATGAATTTGGGCCGGTGGTAATTACCAGTTGGATAAAGACACGGTTGCAAGTCTCCAGATGGGAGTGCGAGTGACAAGGAAGATAATGACAGCAAGTGTAGACAGTGATAGCAGTAGTGTTGATGATATACTGCGGGTGCTATCAGATTTCAAAAACAATATTTTTTGCCACACTATGGCAGGAACACTACCTTAAATATTTTCTACGCCATGCAAACCAGGCTATCTGACAGGGGTACTATGCCATAGAGGGACGTTTAGAAGCGCAACCCAATTTTAAGGCACCTTCATTCAAAAGAACACTAATAAGACAATTAGTAAAAGAGCTTGAGGGATGCCTCATAATGGTGCACACTTTGGATTATAATATGTATTGCAAATTTCTTTCAGCCATCAACGTGGATGGTATTAATGAGGACCGAAAATCACAAGTTGAGGAGCATAATTGCAGCTCAGGAAAGTGAACGCAAACTTGCCACTTCAAAATTTACTTGATTTTGGTATGTGCCCAGCAATACTACAACATATATTTTCATCAGGAGTTCCTGCATACTAAAGGCATATATGAGATAGAGTAACCTATGGGCCTTGAAAGTGACGTAAAAAGGCAGCTTTCTTCGCTTCTATCCAGTGTGAACAAGCACATGGCATGGCCGGAGGTTAGTTGCAGATTATCACAGCTGTGGTGATGCGGATTTTTAAATCGTCTCGGCAAGAAGCAAAAAACATGCTACCTCAGCAATACACTGCTTGCAAAAAATATAGCGGCATAGATTGCAGTCTATCGTGTGCATCTTTGAATACTGAATGTCGAAATAATTAGCCCTACGGTTACATGGTAATCTAATTAGATTGGAACGTGGTGCTAACTTCCAAGCGGTCTCCTCTTTGGATAGCTACAGAGAGTCATCGTAACAAGTAATTCTTATACCCTCCTAATAAATGTTCCGCCATTAAATACTCATCCCATTGTATCTGTTTCCGGTTTGTTTGTCCAAGTGGCAATGAACTTTTGGCAAATAAAACATTACCATTTTGGAGAGATTTTCCAAGATCCCAATGTCTTGTTTGCCAAAAGTCCATGGACAAACAAACCGGAAACCGATACAATGGATGAGTATTCAATGCATGGCCTATTTTTCTCCACTTGGCTAGCTACTGCTTTTACCATGGAGGAGGTTATATTAGCTGGTGAGGTGATTTATGTTTGAAGGTAGGTGTGCACTCCAGCAATTACATACACCTCTCCATGCTCCATGCATGCTCCCTTATGCTCCATAATAATATTTAATCAGTAGTTCCTG
The DNA here is from genome assembly GCA_013339895.1 of Ephydatia muelleri. NCBI lineage: Eukaryota > Metazoa > Porifera > Demospongiae > Spongillida > Spongillidae > Ephydatia > Ephydatia muelleri. Next base: position 18,132 of record JABACO010000604.1, on the reverse strand, counting down.
TTTTGATGATGAAGCATTTTTGCGCTCAGCCAATTGTTATGATTCATTGTATATTGAGTTGCCTTCTTCTAGGAAAAGCATCACATTAAGTATATAATCAAGATCTTGAATATTTGAAGAATATGTATTGTAATTAATAACTGTATTAATGGAGATAATTTTGCTATTGCCTCAATAGAGCGAAGTTGTTTAGGAGTGCTATAATTTGCAATAGATCATCTAGTAAGTGTCTGGACATATGGCATCTCATACAAGACGTTTGTCACCTTACATGGTACCAAAGTCATACTATTGCCAGGATGCAAGCACATGTATTTACAGATGCATTCACTAACCAAACCTACACTTTGCGTTAGTGCCCCAATAGCATAGCAGGGCATCCTACCTCCAAACTCCTTATCCAATCAAATCCTCCCAAACTGTTGTCGATATGGTTCCAGGTTTGCATCCATGAAAAAGCAAGTTTGTAGGTGAAGCACTCCAGTCATTACCTTGACTGTGGCTCAGTGCTTACCCACCCTCCATTCCCTCTTCCTCCCTCTATTGTGCATTCCAGATTGTACATACATGCTATTGTCATCAATAGTGGGCGACACGTGCACTCTTCGAACTTTTACCCTGAGACAGCCACCAAATCATGACCAGTGTCTCAGTTTGGGACACAATGGTGACCAGTGTCACCGATTGGTCCCTGTAGGCTAAGTGGTACGAGGCACAGTTGCTATACTGTATGCCTGACTGTGGTAGTCTGATATGAACCAAATTCAACTACTAGCAAATTAAAATTAATTATAATGTCTTTAGAAACATTAACCCAGATATTCAATTATAGAGCGGACATGATGAACATCAGACTTGAGACCTGCCAGCACCATGTACTATATGCTCCTCTAGTTTAGTTATTGATATAATAGATTATTAATAAAGCAATTCATATTGATCAATTATTGTCCTACACACAGAGCATGAGTGTAACAATGATTGAGGACAAAAAGTTCGCACACACATTGTATGGAACTATCGCCTACATGTACAAAACGTGGCAGCAAACATGCATGGACATCACTGCAATCCATATGCAGAGTTCTTATCCAACTCCATGATAACTGGTTTATTTCTGCCTACTTCATCATACACAGCAATGCCAGGTGAACCTGCTTGTTTTCTTGTCCTTGTAGCATAATATACAATAGTAGCAAGTAGCACTCCAATCAAAAGCATATCCCACAGGTGACAGAGACAGATATACCGACAGTGGTGGCTACTGATGATGAATCAAGTGATATTGCAGCTGTTACAGTTGGACATAGAGTGAGAGGAAACATGGATGGAAGTGTATTACTCAGAAATTATCTTTGTTGCAAGCGTGACAAAGGCCATATTAATTTATTACTTATTTCTTGTCCTCCTATTCCCGAAAATCGAGGCGGCGGGAGGCATGCATTATTGTATTGTTTATTAATATAAATAGTAGCCATTGTTTGTATGAGTACAAATATAAAATAAAAAGCATATAAATCGACTTACAGTCTGTGGAAGTGGGTGCAATGTTCGAAAAAAGCTATATTGTCATTTACATTTACTAGAGATTTAATTTGAACAGACTGGCATCCAACGTGCCTCCTCTGAATTCAACATCAGCTACATGATAAACTTGGCACACATCTGCACCATGCGTGGCTCAAAACCTTTTCCCGCGCATATTGGCAAAAGTATTGAATTAACTGTGCACTGTAATTAATTTTATATGAATTACAGCTTTCATTATATACATAAGACAGAGTATTAATGTAGCTATTGGTAATTCACTGTGCATGTTTGGTTTTGAATCATTCATCTTGTTTTACGGCGATCTTGAGAATGAATACCGGTGTCACGTAGAATTAGGGACCCATAGAATTAGGGACCCCCGTCCCCAAATCTCCGGAGAATTGGGGATCCCCGGCCCCAAAACTACGGAGATTTGGGGATCCCCCGTCCCTAAATCACCGGAGAATTGGGGACCCCTTCGTAGAATTAGGGACCCCATATAACAATATCGATTTTGATATAGCCAGCACATGTCATTGGTCAGAAATGTGTATAGATAGCGAATAATGGCCCGTGCCGATTAATAGCTCATATACACAATAATAAATGTATACTTTTGACAGCACGAAGCTTAGAACAAACGGATAGCAACTTCTATCCGCTTCTACTTTTAAGAGGGATTGATGATGTCACTATTTGTGGCCTTTTGGCAACGAAACAGGACAGGTACACTTCTCCACAAATCCAGAACGAACTGTTACAGACAATGGCACCATCAGAGATATTGCCTCGTCTATTAGAAATGCCAGGTACTTCACTATCATGGCTGATGAGATGATAGATGCATCCAACAGAGAACAGGTCGTAGAATGCTTCCGCTGGGTTGGCAGTGATTTTGAGGATTTTGTTGGCTTTCACAAAGTTGACAAAGTCAATGCTGACACGCTGCTGCTGCTGGCAATTAAAGATGTTGTGCTACGCATGAACCTAGATCTGCACAATTGCAGAGGTCAATGTTATGACGGAGCAGCTAACATGGCCAGATCCAGAACTGAGACAGCAACTCAACTGCGTCATGTGGAGGAGCGTGCCATATTTACACACTGTTCTGGCCATGCCCTAAACTTGGCTGTAGCGGATGTAGTCAAGCAGAGTAAAGTGATAAGGGATGTGCTAGATACTGTTGGAGAAATCAATAAGCTTTTGAAATATTCTCCCAGGCGTGATAGTCTCTTTGAGCAGCTGAAGTGATCAGTATCTCCTGACACTGTTGGATTCAGGACACGCTGTCCTACTCAATGGACTGTAAGAGCAGCTTCCCTTCAGAGTGTGATTGACAATTATGAAGTGTTCCAGGAATTCTGGGATGAAGCAATGGACACAACGTCTGATTATGAGAATCGTGCCCGTATCACTGGTGTGAAGGCACACATGGAAAAGTTTTGACTTTCTGTTTGATCTTTGTCTAGGTGATTGCATCTTGCGCCACACTGATAATCTCAGTAAGACTTTACAATCACCATCCCTTAGTGCTGCTGATAGCCAACAATTAGCCCAGCTAATCTGCAAAACTCCTGTGGGGGCGAGGTCTCTGGCATGCAAGAAAAATTGCAGATTGATCAAGCAATGCTACCAAGAAGGCACAAGGCTCCACAACAGTTTGAGGTGGAAGATGGCCAAGAGACTTTCACAGAGACTGCCGAAGACTACCTTGGGCCGAGTATTATGTTGTTAAAGATGCAGCCCTGGCATGTATTAGACAGCGGTTGAACAACCTGGTTACCAGACTTATCACTGTTTAGAGAATCTCCTGGCATCAGCATTGAATGGAACAGATTACCAACAAGATTTAAACTTTATTGCTGGACTTTTATGGTGATGATATTGACAAGGTGCTGCTTCAAACTCAAATGGGACTCTTCTGGTCAATTCTCTTGCCAGCTTTTCCTAACACTGCAAACATTGGTGTACGGATATTGTGCAACATGTTTGCACTTTATCTCTGGGTGTGCGTATGAGCATCACACAGGTGTGCACCCTTGTCCGTCTGCTGCTGGTCATGTCAGCAACAAATGCTGTCAGTGAGCGAAGTGCTTCTGCTCTGAGGAAGGTGAAGACTTACCTCAGGACCACCATGTGTGATACAAGGCTCAATAATCTTCTTGTTCTCCATGTCCATAAGGATCGCTGTGATTCATTAGTGCTGGCAGTGTGCCTAAATCAGTTTGTGAGTGATAGTGAACATCGCCTTTCTCTATCTGGCAAGTTTTGAGACACATTCTTATTATTCTTGTCATAATTAAATCAAAGTGAGACATCATAAATGGGAATATTTATATGAGTATGTTACCAGTTGAATCGATAATGTACCAGCATATAAAATTCCAAATAAACTAAAATGAATAAAACTATAGTGTTGTTTGGCACTTTGATTCATTGCAGGTCATTACCACATACCTATTTTGCTGTTGTCCTAAGCCACAAATGCCTCTCAGATTGGAGGAAATGCGTTAGCTTCTGGGGCTCCGCCCCACACCTGCCAGAGAAGCTTACAGCGCTCCCCCAGACCCCCTATCTGTGAGCCTAGTGCTCCCCATCCACTCATGATACCAACCTGACCACTTTTCAAGTGCTTCCTACGGGCCTGCTTTTAAAGCGAAAAATTGACCCTCTTCCGTAACGCTTGTTTGTCCGATTTCGAAAAGGAAGAGGGACCCAAGCAAAAATTTCTTGCATGATCATGTTATGGATCTTTGCAAGATTCATGCAAGAAACCTGCGTTAAATCATGCATGTGCGTGCATGATTTTGGAACGTTTTCATGCATGAATCTTATGAAAGAATCTTGCGTGATCATGCATGGCTCTTGCAAGCGATCGTGCATGAATTATTATGCGTCTAGCTACGTACCATGCATTATATACTATACGGATTTCATGCATGACTCTGAAATGATCGGGCAAGTGTAATCTTAATTATGCATACCACAGTACATTAAAAAATCTTATTCCTCATAATGAAAAATGTTCTTCTACTTCTTTTTCATCATCATCATCATCATCTTCTTCTTCCTCCTCTTCTTCATCGTCTTCTTCTTCATCATCTTCATTGTCTTCTTCTTTTTCTTCTTCTTTGTCTTCTTGTTGTTCTTTTTCTTCTTCTTCATGTCTGGGTGGCATTAGCTCGGTACCTTCTTCGTCATGCAATCTTAAATAGCTTCTGTTTACATCTCTACACTTCTGGTTGCACTTTCGTTTAAGAACTTTTATGTCAAAGCTGTTGGCACCAAACTTTTTCTTCAAACAATCTGCATGAAATTGATATACATTTCATTTTTGCACAAAAAGTGTTTTTTGCTGTAAACAAGGAGCATTAAAGAGAATGTAATTGAAACTAATGTATATGCCATTTGCTGAACAAACCGATTACTTCCAAGAACTAGTAAAGAAACTTTGTCTCTTAGAATTGAAAACGCATGCATCATATGTTTTCATACATCATGTATATGTTGTACTTTGATAATCATACCAATCATTTTTCTCACACGGTCTTCTGGCAGGCCTGGCCTCGAGCTCTTCTTTGATTTCATTAGAAGCGACTTTCTCAGCTCCTCTTGAGTAAACATCATATCCAACAACGAAAGAGCTGCTGAGTATGGAGTATCTGCATTAATTGCCGTTAAGTCAACTTCCGGTTCTTCATTAGGACTTCCCTATAAATAGGAAATTATGTGTGCCATAATACAAGTACATAGAAAAAAAACTCATGTTTTGCAATAAATGGTTTTGATGTCTTTCAACTCTTTTTCAATATTATCCAGCCTCTGTTCAATGCGCTAAATAATTTAAAGCAAATTAACAGCAGAAATATATGAAATTTCACCATGCAACTCTTTGGCCTGAGGAAGGCTGGTAACCCTTCTCATTGTGCTAAATGATTGAGCCAAAACAAATTCACAACAGAAACATAATAATATTTCACCCACAGTTTGGCCTGAGGAAGACTGGTAACCCTTTCAATGTGCTAAATGATTGAGCCAATACAAATTCACAAAAGAAACATAATAATTTTTCACCCACAGTTTGGCCTGAGGAAGACTGGTAACCCCTCTAAATGTGCTAAATGATTGAGCAACGGCTGGAAGCATCAATTATGCTAAAGCACAATGCATAGCTGCTTCGAATGCATCAAGCCAATATTACGTACACTCTTGCTCAGTCGCTACACATGTATACAATGTATTTGAAATTCTGCTGCTTTTTGTCAGTTATTAATTATGCATGATTTACAATCGTGCACATGGTGAATGTGTAAAGTCATTTCAGTACTTCGTATTCATTGGTTGCACCAAATCCTCCGTAATAAGATATTATAATACTTGTGTATACTGAATATGATTGCAGTTGACAAGTTAGGAATGAAGGATTTGTATGCCGTCAATAAAAAGTGAGTTTTCAATGAGAAGCCCGCCTAACATATTGCATGATGCTTAGGGTGGGCGTGGTCCGGCCAGACCCCTGGCCAGGCCAGGCCCCTGGCCTGTCAGGCCGGCTGGCCTTCGGCAACCCTGCATGTACCTCTTCTGTAACAAATTAAACACATGTCTCGTTCGTTGTGTTGCTACGGCCATATAAGTAGGATCCAGTCCTCGTAACTTTTTCCTGTGTTTATTCTTGGTGTAATTTTGTAATAATAATAATAATAATAATAATAATAATGAGGCAAGTAATGGCATACAAATGCTCTTATAAACTGCCTATCTATATGGGAAAAGTTTACAAAGGTTGGAAAGGTCATGTTTAGATAATAATGATTTGAAGACTTTAACATCTTTGGCTGTAACAATGTGCTGAGGTAGTGAATTCCACATATGAATTACTCTGTTGCTGAAGAAATGGTACCTGCATGAATGATGGGGTATACACTTGTGCTGGATTTTACATGAATGACCACATGTAGTAGAAAGCAGGGGAATATAAAAAAAGTCATCACGTTTGAGGTCAACAGTCTGATACACAATCTTGTAACACAAGACTAAGTCAGAAGATATTCAAGTGATTGGAGGCCAAGGTTATGAAGCCTATCAGAATAACTAAGTTCTGAAATACCAGTACGTTTACATATAGTCCTAGTGAAGAAACGTTGAACACGCTCAATACACTTTATATCAGAGATTAACCAAGGACTCCATATAGGTGAGTTATATTCTAGTATAGACCTTACATAGATCTTATAGGCCAGAACCAAGAGATGAGGATCATTAGAAATAAATCCCTTTAGTAACACTGAACAACGACCAAAAGCCTTTGCAGCAACATAAGAACAATGAACACGAGGTTTAAGATCAGAGCTGAGATGGACACCAAGATCACAAATTGAAGAGACTGACTGTAAAGGTATACACTGCCTATTGAACATTGCAGAGAAGGAATATTCGGATTTCCAAATGAAATGGATACACATTTCTGTGATGCAACTGACAATTGCCATATATCAGACCATAAAGAAAAAGAGATAAGCACTTAGCAATTGCAGTATTATCATGGTTTGGATGAGCATGATAAAATTTATTATCTTCAGAAAACATCTTGATTTGAACAGGGTGGGGAATAGCATCTGGAAGATCATTAACATATAACAAGAACACACGCATCCTACATTTGCGATCATTATCCAGTGACTGTCAGAGATATTCAAGATTTGTACACAGTTTTCCCTTTCAATCTGAAATTGCATGTTCTTTGCTAACAAAGTGTTCTGATGTCCACCAATGGAGCGATGTCTGGCTTTTAAAAGCTTCTGTGCCGCATTGATGACACTGTCAGATAGCCATTTCCCTCCCACAATATCTTGGTGGTCTTCATGAAGTAAATTCAGAGATGGTATCCAATATTGTACGCTTTCACAATCTCTATGTTTCTATAAGGAGAAATTATTACATGCACCATGCCATTCTTTTATTGCAAGGTACTGTAGATGTAACTATTGCAATGCATATTACACTGATTGGAATAAATAACATGGCTTTAATGATACAGCTGCTTAGCGTAATCAGGGATTTACGGTAATGCCAACTTTGCAAATGGGAGTGGGTTTGGAATATGGAGATCATACAGGGGTTGGGGACAAAAGTGTTCCCTCTAATTCGTTATGTTTAATGGCATTGCAGTTAAATGGTGTGAACAAGCTCAATCAATCAAATTGTGGCATGGTTAGTCAATTTACAGGCAAGCCAGAGGGTAGAAGCTGTAAATTCCTGTCTTCGATGAAATGGCCTTTAATACTTATTACAAACTTTGGTGCATGACTTTTTTACCTTAGAAACTTCACTGTGAATGTGCTTCACATCAGCCTTCAATGATAAGCAGCCATCTAAATCTTGCCCCTGCTGATGACATTGAATGTTGTACAGGTGAACCTGCACCTTCCATTCGATTCAAAAACTGAGGGAATGTATGGTAACAAAAACTAAAGCACTAACAAGGCAAATGGTGATGTGTGAACTAACCTCTGGAAAGAGGATTTCATATAGATAGGCATATCCACGCCGACCAAATATCTTTGTAATAGTGTCCATATTAAAAAACAGATGTCCTTGCTATATTGAAATAATGTCAAGAGAATTGTAATGAGAAAAATAGCCTATACATCTACTACGAATGAACTAATATTTAGAACTAGACTACTATACAGTATATAATGCTACTAACCAAGAGATCTGGTAATGTTGTGATAGGCCCATAGTTGCATCCATGATGAATTGCACTTTTCTCTTGTTTGTTGCCATGCCAATATACATTATGCAGCTGTGAGGTAATGGCACTAATGATGGCAATAAGCTCTGGCTGTTGAGGGGAGGTGATAATCATATTAATACAAATTAAAAAAATCATTACCTTCAACCTATCCATTTCTGACTTGAATCGAGAAAACAGAACTTCGTCTTCAGAACTAAAACATATGGTAACAGGATGTAATAGCTAGTTATACCACCCCCACCCCCCACACCCACACCCACCCCCCCTGGATTCATCCCATCAACCCTTGCATAGAAGTCGTCTTGGTCTTTTGGAAAATGACATGCAGGAAAAAATAGTACAACTTCTGCCAACCACAATAATCCTACCACTTGTATGAACCCTCATTCACACTGTTTACCTGAAGTAGATTGTTGTTCATGGAGTGGTAGTGTGGAATATACTGCTGTGGAGAGGCTGGTGGAGTGGATTCATGTGGAGAGGCTGATGGAGTGGACTGCTGTGGAGAGGGTGGTGGAGTGGACTGCTGTGGAGAGGCTGGTGGAGTGGACTGCTGTGGAGAGGCTGGTGGAGTGGACTGCTGTGGAGAGGCTGGTGGAGTGGACTGCTGTGGGGAGGCTGGTGGAGTGGACTGCTGTGGAGAGGCTGGTGGAGCTGTGGAGAGGCTGGTGGAGCTGTAGAGAGGTTGGTGGAGCTGTGGAGAGGCTGGTGGAGCTGTGGAGAGGCTGGTGAAGCTGTGGAGAGGCTGGTGGAGTGGATTGCTGTGGAGAGGCTGGTGGAGTGGATTGCTGTGGGGAGGCTGGTGAGTGGACTGCTGTGGAGAGATGGAAGCTGGTGGAGCCGACAAATTGGACTCTTGATGTAGGAATGGTGCAGTTAGCTGTCGGTTGAACACTTTTAAATGAGTACCATTCACAAGTTTAATGAAATGAAAAGGATTTTCAGTGGATTTCAATGAATAAAATCCTTTGCTATGCTTGGCTGTAATGATGTATGGTCCAGCTCACTTTGGATCCAATTTACCACCTTTCCTCTTTTTTCTTACATAATCTTTCTTTAACACCTCAGTGCCAATTTGAAAAATGTCGACTCGATTAAATCTTTCATCAAGACCATTCGACTGCACACAAGGACCAAATAAGCAAGTTACAACACCAAAACCAACTGTAATGAATGTACCTGTGGATGGTAGGGTGTGTTAAGGCATTGTCTTATCCCCAGCAGTTTCATCATTTCAGCATTTAGCTTGTTCTTGAATTCTGAACCAAGTAGTCAAAACACGAGGCAATCCCATTCTCATGAAAATCTATAATGATGTGCAAAAACATAGTGCGCATTACTTTGACACGAAGGAACACTGACAAACAACTGTAGCGTTTTAAATGATATTTTAATCATCTTATCACTACAAAGCTATAATAAGCCCACTAAATCTGCACAATGTAACGAACACCACTACAAGGTTTAAAAATCTAGCTGTTCAGTTGATATTACTTGCACATGTAAAGAGTTACATGATAAAAACCTTGTAGAGTGCACTTGCTACTTGATGGGCCTCTGTACTGGGTGTAGCAACAGCTTCAACCCATTTTGAGAAATAGTCACTCAAAGTAAGAATGATAAATGCAAAATAAAGTGTGAAAACTGCATTAGCAGATCCGTTATAATATGCATCAGTTGATGTGATGCTCACACACACACACACACACACACACACACACACTCATGCAGACGTACATGTAACAAAACTCACCACACCCACACACATTCCACATCACTGATGGGTGCACCTGTTTCCAGATAATGAAATAGGTTATTTTGGTCCAATGAAATCAATGGCGACATGATACCATGTTGTATATACAGGAACTGGATGCATTTCAGTAGTTGTTAATGTCTGTTGTGCAGAATTCCTTTGACAAACTTCACAGGATGACACCTAAACATACAAAGAGTGCATATTCCAACGGATTACAAGTGTACACACAGTAATAAATATTGATCTTGTTACGTACACCTACCAGTTCAACAACTTGTTTGTTAAGCCCTTTCCATATAAACTGTTCTCCGATTCTTTTGATTGTTTTCTTGATGCCCAGATGACCAGAAGTGGGGTCAGAATGACAGGCATGTAGGATCTTTTCTTTCTCTGATGCATCACAAATCAACCTTGTAGTCTAGTATGTTTTGAGGTAAAAAAGTGTTGTTTTGCAAATTAAAATGCTGAATACAACCAATCATCAGCACAATACATACATGTACATGAATTTACACTACCGTGCAAACTATAGATTACTTAAAGAGCGATTAGAAGAATGTCATGTTAGTGCATACTTGTGTAGTGGGCACTCCATGATACAGTAAGAACCATCCCTTGATCAAGAAAGAAATCGTCCTCCACGTGGCCTTGAAATGAATGACACAGTGGATGCAGTGCAGACCAAGGTATAAGAGCATGCTATTAAAAAAACATTGTCACTAGGATGGCAGAGATCAAGGGATAGTTTTTGCCATATCACTAGAAGTATGCGTTACAAACACAAAGAAAGCAGATCATCATCTGTCGCTGATTCGCTAGGCATGTTAACGATTTATCACGATGACACTTTAGGACCAAAAAATGACACGTGGACCAAATTACGCGCTATATTCGGTCTGCCCGGACAATTTTTGGTTGCTCATTTTGGTCCGGCCGCGGACCAAAATTAGACGCGGACCACAATAATCGTGACAGATCATTACAAGAGTTTTCTCACTTGATATCATGCACTTATCTAAGAGTACACATGATTTATTCTAGGCGAAATGTTAGTAAGCATACAGTCCACTACAATACTACAACATCAAATCTTCTGAAAACAAGAGTATTCCAACACTGCCCTGTCCCCCTTATTGCCCAGTATACCATCAGAGATTCACCAAACTCAAGGACTGTCTTGTCTCTACGTTTCTTATTTGCCTGCGTGATCTGTATTGTAAACAAGGGATCCACCCTAGGCAGTGTAATGCTGCTGTCCCTGGCAAACTTGACTTCCATCTTCATTCTGGCTTGCTTAACCTTTGGTTCAATCATCGGGTCCTCCAGGTATCAGTAGCGGATCCAGGAATTGGTAGCAGGCGGGGGAGCACAGGTGAGGGTGTGGCAGGGGGTGGGGCAAAGCAGGAAGCGGATCCGCTCCGGGGAGGGTGCGGGAGGGGGGCACCCCTCCCTACCCAGCTAGGCGGTCTGGGGGAGCGCTGTAAGGTTCCCCCAGCGGGGAGCGCCAGAAGCCAACGCTTTTTGCGTTGGAACCTCCCCAAAAGTACATAAAAACTGCACCAAAAATGCAATACTCTAGCTAAATGTAGATGTAGTCATAGTCATACTTCGCCCTGACCGGTTGACAAGTATATCTATAGATACATGCAAGTAGGCCTCTACTGTGGTAGCTACCGGAATCTAAACTCTATTATCTCTGCATTTGCATATATAATACTACAAAGAACGCAACGCTTTTGAACGGGAACAACTTTGATAGGATTAAGAAAAAAAATCTCAAATTTTTTTCCATCCTTTTTACTGATTGATGCATTATTAATCATGCTAATTAATTTTATAAGCACAATGATTATGAAAGTTCGTATGTGTTCACGTATCGATTGTGAAGCTTCGTTCAAAGTATTGGATTTTTTTCACATTCATAACTAAAACTACAGATAGGCACCGAACCGGGCGGCAGGTACTACGGGCTGATATGAATTTGACATGCAATGCCATTCTGTGAGTTAGGAAACGGAGACGCACACGTTAAACTTACGTGGAAAGGTGGATACGAGCCTTATTTCTATTTTGAGATCATGGTGTGTGTGTGCTGTTGCTTAATTATGTGTCAGTGTGTAGACCATCGATCTCTTTAACAAATTCTCTTAGTTATGTTAGACTTTATTTTAAAGCACTGACAAATGCAGCAAGCCTGCAGTAAGGTTTTAGGTGTACTTGACTTTCAATATCCATCCATGCTGATCGATTTCTGTAGCATTGCCCCAATAAAATAAACAGCAATAAAAGGGTGGCTCAGGATTGATATGTCCAGCAGGGATAAATGTCCTCTTTATTTAAGTTTTCGTTAGATCCTTGCACTAACTTGTAAGTATAATGGTGATGTGGTCAGATCTCACCATAACAGGTTTCGAGACTCCATCTTTTAAGTTCGTGAACAAGCAGATATTGGTGGCCAAATGGTCTGGGACATGCTTGACCTACACGGCCTGCTGATGTTATAATTCCTAATTGGGTTCTTGGATAACCTGCAGCCTTTGATCTGTCACACTAGTGACACTACTGATCACTCCAATGACTTTAAATGAATCGTGTGTGACCATTGTATCAACAGCTCAGGTTGCAGGAAATAGAAAACATGTCAGCAGTGACACCAAGTGTTCAGAACTTGTGTGCGTGTGTATAGGCCGGTTTTTTCTGGTTTTATTTCGCTGTGCTAGCTCGTTCACACACCAAACGGGCATGTATTTACACTTAGGTAAGGGAGTATTATCACTATTTAGTGATAATCTTCAACTGCTGGATGAAGAAACTCTTAAAGTGAACACTCTGGATGGTTTGCTTCAATGGGTTCCTACCAATGTATTCAGGCGGTAATAGTTGAACATAATTCAGACTGTTTGTTCTCACTTACTACTTGAATCTGAGAACAATTCTATGGTTTGATTAAGCTGCTATGTCAATCCATTTGCCTGCAGATAATATGACTGCATCTCTGGATATACATATGGAATCATTTCCATGAAAAGTTACCTAACACATGTTTTTTTTAGTGTACAAAATTCCAATGAATAGTAGAGTAACAATGCATTTTATTCCTGGACTGAACAAAGGTTTGTCAACAGCCAATTCATAAGTTTAAAGTTTTTAAATTCGGATCTATCAGTTATGGCAAAGAATATTGTCTGGCTCACAGGTAATGAAAACCACATTGTTTATAAGTTTGCTGTTTGACACAATGCTTGTAATAACAAATGCTTTTATACATGTAAAATGTGCCCTTAGAGGATGGTCATGCATCCCTTTGGTTGTAGAAGTGTTTGGGGGACGGGGCAATAAAGCTATCAATGTACTTTTAACCATATCCAAAAAGGTAGCCACGCATCTATGTCGACCTCTAAATGAGGGTTATATCAAACATCTACAGTCGCCTCACCCTCATGAGGCAGAATGCCAGTGCAATTTTGGGCCAGATGTGTCTCACCAAACGCCTGCTGTGACTTTTAGTTATTTGTTATGCATTGTATTCTGTTGTTTAGTTTTTAAATAGTAATATCAAATAATATGTAATATTATGAAATACTCATGTAAAACTGTTATTAAAAATGTACAAGTAACTAAAAACATTCTCTACGAGAAAGTTGGTGATATATTGGAATTGAAGGCAATAGTGGTGTAAAAAGCAAAGAAGCAAGGGTGTAACATAAAGGGACACTGTAGTAGTTTCGATGTTTAGCACACAAATATCCTACAAATGTGCTAAATATATAGGATTATAACATTTTCCATTTTTGTTACGCTCTTGTTCCTCGCTTTTTACACCACTATTACCTTCAAATCCTATACCACCAACTTTCTCGTAGTCAAGAGAATGATGTAATTATTTGTTTCATGGATTGTGTTCATACGATTGACACGCAACGGACATACATGTACAGTACAAAAAAAAAGAAAGGAAGAAACAGCTCATGATTGACACGCAACGGACATACATGTACAAGTACAAAAAAAAAAAAGAAAGGAAGAAACAACTCATTTTTGTCTTCTCGTTCCATTAATAAAACAAGCCAAACGATCCGATCTTCGATTGTGCGATTGTGTCTCGTCTGGAAATTCGTGTGGTGCATAAAGCATTCCACTAACTCAGATAGCGTGCTCTTTCTGGTCCGAAGAAGTTAACTAACTGAAGCGTTATTCGACCTCCAAGGCGAAACGTACTGACAGTTATATTGCTTCTTGTGCAGTTTTCCTTAGAAATCAGAGCGAAATGGCCAAACCAAAAGTTGTACCAATTTATGCATAGCTATTTTATGAATGTTGCGTTGCTCCTGAAATAGCCGATCCAATATAGTCACCCGCTAGCGTGTCATGCATAGTTAAAGAGTTAAAAACAAAAACAACACACGAATAAGCATAAGTGAAGATACATATACAGGTGTAGATGAATTCATAAAGGTTCGTTCTTGCTATAAAATGACATAGAATATCATACCAATCAACGAGATATAATAATAATACCTGGTACGAGCTAATGCAATTGCCATCCTTGCCGTAGCATCAGCCAAAGTGATGTTAGTTGTATATCGTGTATTAATAATATTAGGCTTCCCACGAATCTGTGGCAGCGGTTTCCAATGAATCTAATAATTCAGCTGTTTCCCTTTCAAAAGACGGCGAGAGCAGTCTCTCTTCTGATTTGGTTCATCATGCAACGGATTTGTTAGGCAGCCCTGAGGTACCGTCACAATCAACTCTTGATCCATCGCCTGAGGTTCCTGTGTTTAGTAACCAATTAGTGCATAGAAAACCGTGCTTATTTCGAGGTTGCACAGAGCGTATTGCACCTTCTATGTGGCGTCAGCATATGACCTCGCATGCCCAGGGTTTCTTCCCAGGTGCTGTCCCAGACTCTTGGCTTCAGGAACAAAATTTATTCATTTGCCCTCGTTGTCGAGGCCTGGTAGCAATTTCACGTCTTCCTTCTCATCAGTTAAAATGTCCTTTGGTTAACAACAGCGTTTGCTTGTCAGCTTTGTCTCCATCCAGCACAACAGGTGCTATGCCTAGTCCCCTACCAACCTTTGAAGCTATTTGTGAACTCCCAGTTCGCACAGTGAGGCATATCCTTGCCAAAGGACAGACAAGCTGTTGCTCTTGTATTATCCTCTTCCCTAAGAGCTGCTGCTTTGAGAACCCAGGAGGCATAGTTGAAAGTCTTCATGCTGCCAAAGTGCATATACTGTTTGCTCCTAAGCGTTGTGGACGTCACCACAAACCACGTGCAGTTAGAGATTTTGTGTGACCTATGGTCTAAAGGCCATTTTGATGTGCTATGGAACATGGCTTCAAATCAACAATCTTCTAAACGTGCTTCTCCCTCCTGTCAGTAGAAATTCAAGAATTCAAACTGCCATCTCCTATGCTAGAGAGGGTCTCTTTTCAAAAGCTTGTCAGGCCTCCTTTCCTCAGGATTGGCTCCAAACAATCAAGCCACTTGGAATGTACTATTTTCTAGCATCCAAAGAGTCCTCTTCCATCTCCACCTTCAACACCTTCAGCACCACTTCTCCTCCCTCCAGATTTTGACTTGAAAGCAATCTTGCATTCTTTTCCAAATAGCACAGCCTGTGGTCCTCAGGACTTCGCATTCAGCATTTGATTGAGGTAGCTGGCATCCCAATGCAATCTTCAATTTGTGCAGCCCTCAGGGATATAGTAAATCTACTCCTCTCAGGTAAGGTTTCTGTTTCAGTGGCAAAGTTTATGGCTGGTGGTAGTCTTGTGGCCTTGGAGAAGAACAAGCCAAATTGTCCCCTATTGGCGTTGGCGAAACTTTAAGGCGACTGGCTAGCAAGTGTATTTGTGCTATAGTTAAGAACAAGGCTTCTGAATTCTTTTCCCATTTCCAGCTGGGAGGTGGCGTGCCCTTCAGGAGCAGAAAAAATCATTCATGGCCTGAGAAGTTGTGTGGATGATCATTGGCTATGGGGATTTTGGCGGTTAGGAAAATTGATTTACGTAACGCTGGTGTCTAGACAGGCATGGTGAATGCTGCTAATCTCCATTTCCCAGAACTGTTGTCATAGTCTACCTGGTGTTATGGGCAATACCCTATACTATGGCACACTCTAGGTTCCATTACATCTGAGTCTGGTGTCCAGCAGGGAGATCCCTTGGGCCCTCTGCTTTTCTGTCTGGTTTTGCATCAGGTAGTGTGTGCCACTGATACTGACAGTGAGTGTGCCTTTCTGCTATTTCATAAGTGGTAGATAGATGATGGTGTTATGTTTGGTCCCATCTTTGCTGTTTTACGTGTGCTTTCTATCATCAAAGACTTGGGACCTCCTCTCGGTCTTCATATCAATTTGTCCAAATGCGACGCTACCTGAGATCAATGCAGATAGCAGGGAGGAATTTGATCGCTCGTAGAAACGCTTCGAGGTCATCGCTGCGCCAACAAATGGGAAGGCGGCAGGGATCTTGTCATCCTCCCAGCCTTACTTCGGGGAAAGTTACTAGACATTTACATGCAACTACCCGACTCCGACAAAGCTGATCTTGCAACGCTCAAGAAGGCGCTCGCAGACCGAGCAGGCTTAAACGAGGGATCCACTTTTGTCGGCGAAGAGATTTGGAGAGCGGTGTCAAGAACTACGAGAGTCAGTCAGAGATTTTGAGATGGCGCTGTGCAAGCTGTTCACTGAAGCGTATCCTGACGACGATGTCAAAAACAGCGAGCGTTTTGCTAGGGCGATTTGTAACAGGGTTGCGACCAGAACTGGCAAGACAGGTTCTTCTGTGTGGCACGCCAACCAACTTGGACAATGCGGTAAAGAACGCTATCCGAGTTGAACGCGCAATGGGGTTGGACGACGGGCAGCGGGTCCAAGCAGTACAGACAGGAGGCAGAGAAGACTTACGTGAGGTACTTGATAAGCTCGTGGGGAGGATGGAGGCGCTGGAACTTCGTTTATCGGAACAGAAACCAGGTGGAGCCCAACAACCTCGTTGTTACATATGCAACAAGAAAGGGCACATCAAACCCTACTGTCCTTCTCGGAGAAACAACGACGACGGCACAAGAGGTGAGCAGGCTTCGGAAGTTTGTTACTGTAATAGCATGTCTCTGAGAGTTCAAGGCATGTTAGGGGGGCAAAGGATGAGCTTTCTTGTGGACTCGGGTGCGGCAGTTTCAGTTGTGAGCTATGACATTTTGCCTCCCAGCGCAAGGTCAAGCATGAACGGAAACTCTCCTCTCACCATCGGAGTTAATGGCATTCCGTTAGATGTCCTTGGAATAGTCAACGTAATGGTAGATTTAGAGACCATTAAAGTTCACCATGACTTTGTAGTAGCACGGAAGCTTACTGTAGAGTGTTTGCTAGGGATGGACTTCCTGTCTCGGCATGGTGCAGTTATCGATTGTTCCAACTGTAAAACTAACATTGGCGGTTCGCGATGAAGGGGCGCGAGCATGAGGGGGGGGGGGGGGGGGGGGGGGGGGGGGGGGGGGGGGGGGGGGTTTTTGTGTTTGTTGGTTTTTTTTTTTTTTTTTGTTTTTTTTTGTTTTTTTTTTTTTTTTTTTTTTTTTTGTTTTTTTTTTTTTTTTTTTTGTTTTTTTTTTGTTTTTTTTTTTTGTTTTGGGGGGGGGGGGGGGGGGGGGGGGCACTGCACTATCGTCAAGGTAGTCCAGACCACGAAATTCCAGCGCGGTCGCAAGTGTTAGTACGAGGAGGATGGGAACTGGGAAGTCTTGGCGATACCAAAGGAGAAGCACTAAATGAACCAGTAGTGAACATTCAACGGGGGATTCTAGTTGCACGAAGTGTCTGCAAAGTCGATGATAGTAACTAAGTCCCACTCCAAATAGTCAACACTGGACTTACCGATGCAATCGTTTACGAGGGAATTAGAGTAGCAACGTTCACAGTGCATGTGGGTAGTGCAGTCATGACCCTTGATTACAATCACACCATGCATCGAACCCCGAAACAACGAAATGCCAGAGGTGGATTTGACGGGCGCAGAGCTTACTGAAGCAGAAAGGGTGAAGCTCAAGCGGTTGATATGGAGTTCCGGGGTACAT
>JABACO010000603.1:0-27785 GCA_013339895.1 Ephydatia muelleri | reverse complement strand
AAATAAAATAGACTTCCTTTGTACATATTCAAGAATAACATATAATGTAATATTTAGTGAATTCTCTGCACATTATGAAGTATGCCTTATGGGAGAAGATATGCCGGAAGAATTGCCGGAAGTAAAATATAAGATTTATCAAGATATGAATGATGCTTTCTACTGTTGCAAAGATATGAAATATCCATCTCCAACATATGGATTCTATTGCCCAAAGATGCAAGTATGACAATGGTAGTTATGTACACGATCCACATCCTGCTACGTGTGCATTCGATGATGAGTCGCAGCAAATGAAATGTTACTATAGTGGTACTCCAAGTTATCTATCAAAGGAAGATAAGCAATGGTTTATACAGGTAAGGGTTGTCATTATAAGTCAGTTTTTGAAGGAAAGAAACTGTGAATTTTGCACCTTGAAAGTATACATGGGTAGGAAGATATCATTTTGATATTATGCTATGTTAAAACATGTGCTTAATACTATTTCAGGAGCAGAAGATGTCACACAAGTGCAAAGAGGTAAGGGGTGGGAAGGGAGTGAAAAAACAATTGGCCATGTCGGATTGTTTCCTCAGAAAGGAACCTAGCGCATACATAATAAAATTTCCAGTACCGCAATAGAAATTTTACACTTGCGTTGAAATGTATGGTTGATTACAATTCAGAGCCTTACAACTCCATGACAGATACTCCCGATGCTCGGTATGTAAGAAGCAACAGGTACAGGACATTTCAGACTTCTAGAATATCAAATATATGAAATCTTCAATGAACATGCTTTTTAACAGGTCACTTCGTGGAAACGATCTCATGTATTGTTTTATTATTCCCTAATTAATATCCATAGTATCCCTATGTACTATTGTATCATGTTTACATCTAGTTCTTTATCTTTTTAGTTGTCTAAAGTGTATACTAGCTATGATGTACATGTTCCACTGTAGGTTGTGAAAATTGAAATTATACTACATGATGACAACCATACTCAAATTTTTAAAATGACCAAGAAAGCATGCTCTGAATGGAGAGGCATTGGCATGAAGCTTGGCTTCACAGACAATGAACTATCTGCCATAGTAAGAGAACCTGGCCGCATTCAAGAAGAGCACTACTATTCAGCCATGCTGACGAGATGGTTGGACTGGGCACACCCAATCACTACCTCCCCTCAGTCCAACAACTATCAGTAGCTTTGCGTGAAGTGGGAAAAGAGAGTGGCTTTTGATTTGGACAATCATTGGTCCACGTCTTATTGCTCATAGCAATCTCATCTGTACTAAATAATAATACCTGAATATTTTATTTTCATTGTCATTTTATTTTAAATAATTTTAGCATGAATTAGTATGTTTGTTTATATAGTATTCTATTTGTGCTATTTATAATAGTGTTATCAACATTGGAAATGCCATGCATTTGTATAATAATAACAGCGTTCAACTTAGTGTCATTAGAAAGGAGGCCAGTGTCATCTGGATGGAGGCTAATGTCATTATAGGAAGGAGGCTAGTGTCATCAGGATGTCTTGAATGAGTGAAGGCAGAAGGGGTGTGGGTGTGGGAGGTGGGTGTGATAGGCGAGGGGTGATGTAGGTGGGTGTGATAGGCAAGGGGTGATGTAGGAGGGTGTGGGAGATGGGTGCCAGTAATGGAGTGTGTGAAGATAGAGGGTGTGGAAAAGGAGGTGTGAGGAAGAGGGTTACCCACATTGACATGTTACATCTGTTGTGCACATCACTAACTCATTAGTATAGTTGCACAGTCAAAAAGGTTAAGCCGCCATATAAATGATATTGTGACCAACTGTACAAGATAGCAAAGTGTACGTAACATTACATGGTGTGAAGAATCCTAGACTGTTGTTCCTTGTCAGGTGTCTGTTGCTTTACAAGAGGTTTTGTTATCTATATTTCATTGGTACTCAAAACCCAACTCCTGTAGCAACATTGACATTCAAAGAGCCGGACTCTAAAATTGTCTCTTTGTCCAATTACATGTACATTTTTTTGGTCATATTTCGAATGGTCTACTAAATCCATTGGTAACAAGTACTGTTTTGGGAAGTGGCTTTGCATGTCTCAAATGTCCGACCAAATAAAAAGACATTCTCTCCCCAAGTTGTCTTGCCTGAGTGTTTGGTGGTGTCAGGGTATCTGGTGATCCTACCATGTGATTGAATAGTGTTTAAGAGAGAGGGTAAATGGAAGGGTGGATGTAATGAGGGAGGGTTTGGTGAGGGATGATGATGGGAATGGAGGGTTTGGGGAAGTGGGTGTGGCTGTGGGGAAGTGGTGTGGGCATGTGGAGGTGAGTGTTGTGTGAGGAGTTGGGTGTGTGTGTTATCAGAGGGAACTTCTGCTGACTTCGGTCACCCATTGAGCCTTTCCTCCAAGCTTGGTTCCAAACTGGGTCCTGTGCAAGTCAGCAGCTTTCAACCTGTCGGTCACATCCCCACTTAATCCCACAATTATTTTAGAAGCCAGTGTGACAACAGGTGCAGCTGCTCGGACCACTGAGCAAAGAAAGCACTGTTCAAATGATGCCAAATGGGATGAACTGGCTTGGGTGTGTGTATCATTGGTGGTGGAATTGTGTGGAGCTTGGGAAAAGGAGGCTTTGGAGTCTATCTCCCAGCTAGCGTCGCATTTATCCACTTGCTCCTCAAAGGCAAAGTCAGTGGTCTATACTGAACTCTATAGGCGTCTGAATCTTCACCTGGTGCGAGCTAATGCCATTGCCATCCTTTCTCATAGTATATATACTTGTGATGTAATTTAGGTATAGTTATCATTTTGTACACATTTTGTGTATTCCCTGTAACGTTACGATAATGGTCAACACACACAAAAAATTTTACCAATGCATTGTATAGATACTGCACTGCAAGAAGCACGATTAAATGCACTAATATACTTCCCCTATTTTTAAATGGATACAGTTTACAAAACTGAGCTAAATTTTCGCACATGGGTTTCAGTTAAGTTCAATAAATGTTATAGTATCATTTGTATACTTTGTGTACTGCAAGAGGCAAGCAATGGCATGATTAAATGCACTTATATACTTCCCCTATTTAAATTGATACAGTTTACAAAAGGGAGATACATCTACAATTTTTAGACGAGACATAATAGTGATGATATTGTTTGCAGATACAGTAGCGGTCAAATTAAATATCACACATCGTCTTAATGGTACGACCGTGCGATGAATATATTGCTTCGTTTGTAGATTCATTTGGCTCTGTATCGTTTACTATTTAGCACATTGCAAGTCATCGTTTTAGGTTAGTTTTTATATTCGGCCACTATTACACACGTGCTTCAGTTGATGAAGATGACTATTCAAAGCTTCGTATGTTATGTCTTGCTCGCAAGGCTACAAAGCTTCTACAATATGTAACCTACTGTAGGCCGAAAATCTATCGTGTAGTCACGAAAAGGTTTTTTTGTTTTTGAAGGGGTACGTGAAACCCACAGCATCGTTAGAAAGCCAGGCTCAGGGCGTTTGTCCAAGGTGACTGCAGAAATTAAGGCCTTATTTGAGCAACAGATGCGTATCGAAGACGAAACAACTGCGCACCAACTCCACCGGCTGTTATATTTAGCCCGTTTGTAGCATATACTATGTTCGTGTGCTAAATATAGGACTATGACATTTTCCCTTACTATTACAGAACCTTGTTTCCTTGCTTTTTACACCACCATTGCCTTCAAATCCTATATCCCACCAACTTTCTCATGGAGAAGGGTTTTTATTTACTTGTCTAATTACGATTACAAGAATTGCTAGATCTATGTATTACAAGAATTGCTAGATCTATGTACTACTATCGTCAAATAAGAATGCTTGAAACAGTTTTCTGGGATGGGCCTGCACGAATTCCTTGCAAATTTCATCAGCAAGTAGTCTTTCTTTATAGTGCATGAAAATCGAAGCCTGATCAGAAAAGCGTTCTTCTGTCATAACCGATCTAGCGTATGCCTTGATCCTTCTCATTAAGGAGAAGGATCGTTCTGCTTTGTCTAATCAATTAGACAAACCTCTTCAAAATCGTCATGATACTGCCTTGCCGTGTGTTTGCTCGCACAGCTGCAGTTGTATTACGAATTTCAGCCATCTTTACTTTGCAATAATTCTTAATTGTTACTAATGCGGGTTTGTAGGATGGGGAGGGGGGGGGGGGTTGCAATCTCCCGAACCCCCCCCCCCCCCCCCCCCTGGATCCGCCACTATACTATAACAGTGACGTTCTGACTCTCGTATAGCGGCTGCATGGTGCTATGAATAAAGTGCCAAATCAAGATGATCCTAGCCATCACTGTTCGACATAATACAATCATTGTTAGAGATTTATGAATAGAATTCAGTTCTTGAGACACGTAGCGCATGCGTCACCGTCTAGGAAAACAACTATTTACGGAGTGAATCATATACATTTTTTTCTAGCTAGATTGCTTGGTACCACCAGCAATATTTGCAGATGATACAAAACTCTATGTTGCTCAGTCTTCTGATCCACTTTCACCTTTATCCCTAGCGTTGTACGTGGTTGCAAATCTGGCAGCGCTTTTCAAAAATGCAGAGCAATATCCTTTGGGCATGACTCTGCCAACATTTCTTACTCTTTAGTGGTGTGCTGTTAAACAGAGTTTACGGTATTTGTGACCTGGGTGTTCATATCTCAGCTGACTTTAAACCCAGCTTGTATTGCGCTGCAAAGGCTTTCCAAAGGTGGTCTCCTTTGAATTAAAGGTCTTCTTCGCACGCTTGCTAGTCTTTATATACTATTCAGACCAATACCATACTCCTGATGGAATCCATGGCCCATACATACATGACATTAAATGCCAGCGTTTTTCACGAAAGCAATATTTAAACGAGTAAAACTTGCCACCATATTGTACAAGAGGTAATTGCAATCAAACGTCTAAATGTTGGCGCTCCAATCAGAAGTTGGAATTGACCGACGGACGCAGTGGCGTAATTCACATTCCATATGCTTATTCGAAATACAAATACATTACACGTCTGCAATAAATTACACTTGGTCTACAGGACCCTCATACAACAGCCTCTTGCCTGAGTGGCCTTAGAGTCGGATCGAACCAGGGACAAGTTCAACTTTCCATACATTTCTTGGAATTTTAACCATAGAGTGTACGTCAGAAAATCGATTGGAGCGCCAACATTCCGGTGCACCAGAACAACTCGATTTCTTCGACGGATTGGCCAGGCCCTTAATATTTATGGATCTGGATACGAGATGTTTCGCCGTGTCGATGACAGATGTAGTCATCATTATCAGCGATTAACATGCACTGAAATATTATATGGCAGCAATGACGAGTGCATTGTGTGGCAAAATTATTTACACCCTTGCTTCTGCGGAAGGTTAATGTATCAACATGGCTGCGCCAAAACTGTCGATGTCCACTGCCGATCGTCCAAATATTCCGTTCCATTTCCCTGTTCCAACCGCGACTTCCACTTGGTCTTCCGCTCTGGGTGTGTAATTGCCCGCGTACGCCTCGCATTCCTGCTAGTCAGTAACCACTTTGATTCCCTTGAACCGGCCGCCATTCATGGAGTTGGAGTATAGGTAAATAGTGCGGACACCTGTTCGTCCGAATGGAAACTAAAGGTTGCTGGATTGAATCGCACACACGTTGCCTGACAGATATGCTAGTCCCGTCATACTTGAAGCAAGTGAGGCAGCGAATCACGCCATCGGTACGGAAGAACGTGATATTCCTGACGGTTATGCTCCGTGCGACCTAAAGCAGAAGACGTCCTCCCCCCGGTCCTCCTACGGCTATGTTACTGGCGAACTTGGGCGTGCTGATGTCACTGATACCTGCTGCATATCTGATTAATTGCGTAACTGCTCGAACAGTGCTGACGTGCGGCGCGCATGCGCTTGTGCATGCATCGGGCAAATAACACATTTAGCCAGCGTGCATGCCGTGCATGCATGCAGAGTCAACGAAGAGCAGATGCGCGGGGAACGACTTAAATGAGCACCCATTAATTGCAGTTCTTGGTAACAGGAGAGGTCTTCTTTGCTGATTGGCCATTCCTTGTCATTGTATACACGTTTATTTTTTCCGCACTTCATAAGCTCATCATGTAATGCATGCACAGTACTGACGCAGCACTCCACATTGTGCACTCAGCTACAAATAAAAAACCTGACCATATATGGCATACACTAAAGGCAAGAAAACGCCACTAATCAGGAATGGTGACAATAAGGTGTTTCGAGGTAGTTACACACCAAGGGTAGCCAATTTACCGAACCGGTATCGGACAGATTCTGTCTACCCGCATATTTTGTCATTCTGGTGTCACATTCAGCGTTTGCAGAAGAGATGAAGACAGCTACAGTGTTGCAGCGGTCTACCAGTTTTAGGTGGACGTGAAATGCAGACCGCTGACCGTGATCAATTATGGAACAATGAAAAAAATTGTGACTCGCGACCATCGGTTCGATTGCGGTCTTTGCACGTGACGTATGAAGTCCCTTTTATGGTGTCAACATGATCCTGTTACAAACAAGTGCGCTCTCCTCAGACATGCGATATCGCTGGGACCCGAGTAATGCTGTGTTCCTCATAACACACCTGGTCATAAAAGTTTAATTTGGTTGACACCTACTGACAAAGAAAAAGGAATATCACAGTTGCGAACAGAAATACTGAATTTGGCACCTGCACTGTTAGTGATGTACTGATTGATACAGAAAGCCAAATCAAGTGTGTTTGCGGAACATGTGATGAAGAACTCAAAAGGTAGTTTATATATGTGGTCTATAATGAATTAAGATTTATTTGTACACATTAATTAAAATACATGCAGGCATCTGGCAGTACCAGAAATTGACCATTGAGCAGTGATTGATCCGCTGGAATGGTGCATGGTCTGATAATGCTGCACAGTTCCCCATTGTACTTGCAGGGCCAAAAAGCACCTAGGAATTCCTGCATCGTGTGCTCCCCCTCTGAAACAGCAAAAACATAACTGACAAAAAAGGTGGGCGTGCTACACGAGCGACTGCACAACACCATGTTCGGCGATTAACTTTGTGTATTTACCATATGGTTACAACGGTCAAGATTGTGAACATCTAGGCCTACTGGCGATAGACCGTGATCTATTGACTGTATATCAGATCGCGACAGCGGTCTTGATACAATACAAAATAACGGCGACCGAAGCTCGTGATCCAGCAATAAATCATTAAGACCGCGGACTGGGGTTGCGGCTATACAGTGAGAGGCATAGCGAAATACCATAGGATTGACTTCAGCATTGTCCCAGGACCTGCAAGGTAAACATATTGATATGAAATAGTCAATTGACCAAGTGTACACATAATTGACCTATATACATGTAACCATATACATAAACCAGTGCATATCAATGTTACCCCATTTAAACACCATTGTGCTTCCAAAGTGTCCGCGCAGAAGGGAACTCCGACACAATACTTTCAGTCACAGATTTATAACTACTAAAGTGCCAATTCTGGTGCACCCATTTATTTGCACTGCGATACAGTTATGTGTTAAAGTACATCACTGATTCCATAGCAACATCGGCCAGCACTCTGTGCATAATATGAATTTGGTGCCAAGTTCAGTGTAGTCCAGCTCCAGACCTGACGCTAGGGTGTGTAACCAATTTTCAGGTTATTGTAGGAATCGATTATTCGCGATTACCTATTCGGTCGACTATGCACTTACTAGAATAGCATGCAGGTTACCGATTGCAGAATTTTCTTTAGTCGAAATAACCGATTCTGTTTTTCTTAGTCGTGATTAGTCGATATTCGTTTCCTT
This sequence comes from Ephydatia muelleri, assembly GCA_013339895.1. Lineage (NCBI taxonomy): Eukaryota > Metazoa > Porifera > Demospongiae > Spongillida > Spongillidae > Ephydatia > Ephydatia muelleri. Next base: position 19,942 of record JABACO010000603.1, on the reverse strand, counting down.
CATATGCAAAAATCGGTAGCAAATCGATTACCGCTTTTTGTATGCCCTTTGCTTTTCCCGCCTGTACAAAGGCACACTAATGGATTAATTAATCGGTAAAAAGAAACATTGTGATGTACATGTAATCAACGTACTTAGTCGCACGTCTGTGAAGGTAACCATCAGTGTCCTCCCTCAAAATACGTGCAGTGGGCACGGCTATTTAAATACGTTCGCACTTTCTCTGCAGTATTGTACATGTGCATTAATCAAACACGCTACGTACTCTTTTGCACAGTGACAGGTGTCCAAATACTCGCTACACTGGCTCTTTTCCAGACGTTCGGCCATGACGTTCTTGTACATGTCTCGATTGGCGGCTTTGTCGTATGCGTAGCGGTGTTCCACCATGAGGTGTCTAGCTGGTACTGCTCGGTACTTACTGAATTGTATACTGTGAGGGCGAATAATGGATTATACTGCCAATTGTGACGGATGGGAATGATACATGTACGTGTTTAAGGCATTTTGTACCAGAAAGAGGGCAAGCTGACAAACTATTCATTTTCGTTTTTATCTCAGTAAACTAAAATCTTATTACTCAGTGCGTTGGTAGCGGGGGACCACGTGTTTTTCGGTGGAAAAAAATGCTTGAGTCACAATCCGCCGTCATTGAATTATGGGTTTGGCGTAATATTGGCATGCTAATCGTTCTTAGTCCCTGTGGATCCTATCTTTGTTGTTTTAATGATTTAAAGTTGGAATAAGTAACTGATAGGCAATAAAACAGGCTATACTTGTATTAGTCTTGAGAAACTGTGATGTATCGTGCCATTATTTAAAAAAAGGACAAACCTGGAAAAACCTATAGGTAATCGTTGGCAAATTAATAGTGCATTAATCGCCAATATCGATTTAATGTTTCTAATAACCGATTTGCAAGTTGCTGAAAAATCGATTGGAAGAATCGATTTAGATTTAAAAAAGTTTACACACCCTACCTAACGCAACGTCTCCTCCATGATACATGCATGGTCGCAAGCATTGTATAGATACTGTTTACCTGTGACTGATGGAGTTTTCGTATTATTACATCAAACGCTTTTTTAAACAACGTTTTTGCGAGGGTACGTATGATACCTTTGAAAGATCATACTTCCCGTTATAAAATAGAACATGCAGGGTTTGTTGCCTGGGAACGTATTCCGGGTTTGGTGACCTCGAACTGCACTGCTAGATGTTTTTACGTGGTCTTTTGAATCATAGAATCGTTGTAGTCTAGTGATTATCTGTGGAAGGTTAGACGAAAACTGATACATTGACAAATTGATTCATGCATGTGACGCAATATACTGCAATTCCTATACCGATGTAGGTACGGGTATGTATTTTTCAAATTACATATTGTGCAACAACTTTCATATAGCCTGTCAGAGCAAATGAAATGAATTAAAATGATATGTGAAATGTCCATAAGTAATGACATAGTTATAGCGATTCAAACATTGGATTTTGCGGAAACGTTATCGCATAAAAAACTTGACGTTTTTTGTTCTCTTCGCTGTAGCAACTACAATCTATAATACAATCACACCAAATTTTGTTACATGTCTTGCACACACATAAGATACTGTTATACATCGATTTCACTGATGCACAAATCATCAGTGATATAGTCAACTAAGAAATCATACAGAGTCATTGTATATCATCTCCATCTTCCCGTTTTTCTAATAGGTAGCTGTTCCTTTATACATTTTTATATTTTAGATAACTTTACTGCTACAATTTTACTTTGATACAACACATTTGCTTCATTAATAAACCATAAATGTTCGAAGTAGAGCCTATCAATCATCAAGTTGTAACACTTTGTATTTTCTTTTGTAGCTTTCTTCAATGACTGCTAATTTTCTGGCTTTTTTCCAATAGCCGTTTATCATTAAGTGCATTTCCACATTCTTTGCAAGAAGTTCTTAATTTAGTCAATTGCAAAGGGGTTTGACATGCAGTACTTGGTAATTCATCAGGAGGGCACTCAAATGGTGTAGCAGGGGTTTGAATAGGAAATGGAAACTCCTTCTCCAATAGATGAACAATATCCTCCCAAACCCTTTCAAGATGCTCTTCATTACTTTTTATTTTCTCCATGAGCTTTTGTATTGATGGCTGTAAAGCATTAATATTCCCACATTCTCCTGCATGAACAAAAGCCACCATTGTGGCAGTTTTAACAATGCTTTGCTGCGTTATGTTGCTATATTGTGTGCACTACCATGCCATTTCTTATGCTGAAACCTGTATAAGCCTCTTTAAATCTTCTGCAGTCTTCATCCTAATTTGGAAAGTCAACAAATTCATACACACCAACAAGATCGTTGCAGCAAATAGAGCACACTAACATGTTACATGCAGGGTTGTAAACACACTGGAAAGTACATGCGATAGTTCCGTTTTCACGGCAACGTCCGATGATCATATATTTCATTATTATAATTATACATCTGGGGACGAGTCATAACCTGGGGTATGGCCTGAAAAATATGGTATTTTCTTATTATAGCAAAACTGCATTTATAGCTACTTCTGTTTTTGGTAGCTCGAAGATTATGGTAGTCTTTATTCTTTGCTGATGTACTCAAAATTAAGCAATGCTCTTCAAAGCCATTTTAGATGGGCAGTGCTAAACCACCTAATAAAGTTTGGCGTGGGCTGGCTTGATGAAATACACGTGTCATATCTAAACAAATAGGCTGTTGGATAACAGCTTGGGCATCAACCAAAGTTCGTGAGCATATACATTACAACCTCAGGAGTACGTACATCTGATCCATTTCCTGGTAGTTCGAAGCACAAAAATATCTAAAGGGTACATATTACGCCAGAAATATATTGAACAAACCGTTTCGGATAAAACATAGCTGTATCACAGCATAGACAATGTAAGGACATACCGATAAATCCCGAAACTGTCCAAAACAGCGATCTAACTAATACAAACCAGCCCTGAGTGACTCGAATATGATGTACCTGAACAGTTAGCAACCCGCGTCACAATGTTATACCTAAAATTGGATCACCATTTTTCGGTACTCGTACGTGAAATATGCCCTACCTACCATTGCCAATGGGGTTACACATGTCCTCTAGTACAGTCCATTTGCTTTATGGCTGCTAGTAAATGTATAGTGGTGGTAACCTCAGCATTATAGCTCAATGCCTGGCAACCTGGCTTAGTTTTAGTGATACATGACTATACACTTGTAGGATTTGTAGGCCACACGAGACCAAAAGCCATACATTTATTTAAACCTGACCATGATTCCATGAGTACCAATGATAAAAAATAACCTCAGTAGTCGGCTGGCTAATTGACAAAACCTTTTCGGATATATCCTCGATTTAGTTTTTTTTATATTTGATTTAATATTTTAAAAACATGGATTAGTTTGTTTCTTTTTAAATTGATATCATTGTCTAGGGGGAGGTTACTAATCCTACCCCATCATATGTCAATGTACTGCATTGCCCAGCTCGGATAGACTCTGGTAACTTTTGGTGCACCAACACAACACTTCACCTAGAGTTTCTAATCACTAGGTTGGCGGTAAAGTTGATCTCTATTATGCATGTTTGCCTGGCACATGCACACACGCACACAGATGCATACATGCACACACACACCTTATGGTGATTATGGAGAGTTCTCAAACCACAAGTTTATGATCTTCAAATAACCTCATTAAGTGCAACACAATAGCATAATGGAAGACACACACAAATAAGTTATGTCAAACTGTGATGCCTTCTGAAACGTCAGGTAATGCATAATACAAAGGAGGTGTGAAAAGATGCATCCATTCTTTTTCTGTACATAGTGATGAAGATTTACAGTGACACTTTTCTTTGCAAGTTGTGCAATTGCTCCATGTAATTTAGTCCCTGGTGATGTATCATACAGCAAAGTACTGTGTGTGGTAGTTGTGCACATAATATAAGTAACACATAATACAGTACATTTGTCAAGTATGCCACTGCTCAGAAGCCCTTCAAGTGCCAAACATGCTTCATCAATTGCATCTTCATTGCTCACATAGTCATCATGGAAATAATACTTCGTTTGAACAGAAAAATGGCAATACCTTTTTTCTCTCCCTGTTCAATGTTAAGCACACAACATACACCATAACCAGGGTTAAAATGTTCAGTGATCCGGATATATCAACACAACAGTCGGATTCGTAATAGCGTCAATGGCTGTTTGGATTTGTGTTTGAAGTGAAGCATGTGCTGGTTTGTTTGATTTGAAATTAGAGACTGGGTGATTGAACCTTTCTTGCCAAGAGAACGCCAATGGAATGGGTAGTTGGCACCTTCATCATTGTGCAACAAAATTCTAATTGGCCTTGGCCATTCACTATTTGCATTAGATGTATATAACAACTTCCCAAACCACTTCACAAGTGTAGGTAACGGCATAGAAACAAAATGTAGTTGTTGACAGACCAAGTGCGCATATTATCAAGTTCTTTCAGTGCATTTCCTTTCTCAGCATTAGTCCAAGGTTATTTGGTAAATGCACAACAAACATGTCGGGAGTAGATCCTTTAATTAGATGGTTAGAGATCCAAAATAGCAGGGTGCAAGACGAGAAATGGAATAAGAAAGCCTGTATCAAATAATTTCCTTCCACTGTGGCCATCCATCTTGTATTGTGTATAGTAAGCTAGGGTAAGAAGTTTTTCAGTGTCTTCTGGACAATATCGAAAACAACGGTTACAATAAGAATATGTTGCCTGATCATGAACCTTTGTAACTAGTCATCAACAATAGGAGGACGCATAGTTTCATATGTATAGGTTGCAAACATCCTAACAATTCAATAGCTTCCACCACAGACCCAAAAGTCCTGGTGAAAACTTCACACATTCAGTGAGGAAAGAAAAATGATATCCAAATGCTGTCCATGAGAGGTTTACATGTATGTTCATCACGTTCAGCTCTTGCTCACTTTGCTTTGCATTTTGTACATAAGGTCGTCCACTGTTTGAGACTATTTGCCAGCAACCATTTACACAAAAGCCTGAAAATATTAGAAAGCCACTGATTTAATAAAGTGTGTTTAATAATTGGGGAAATATTTTGCTCCAAAAACTTTAACCTCTATTCAAATGAAAACACTTTATGAATCATCAGCTGCAATACAGAGCTTTAAGTCAGGTCAACATCTGTGACAAAGGTGATCTACATAATCAGCAGAAAGATATAAGAGGATGATTTTGTCTGCGTAGTAAAAACAACATGCCCATACAACCATGCTGATGTGAGGTTTGAGGATTCCAAACTAGCTTGAATGGAGTATTGCCGGTATATATTGCTACAAACCTCTTCTTCTCAAAGACGCTTCCACGAAGAATGTCAAGGAAAAGGGACTTAACATGCAGAGGCGATGAAATTATGCCAAAAATTGGGTACAGGCTCTTTGACCTCTTTATGTACGTGAAATGTTGCTGTGTTATTTTGTGTACAATAGCTTCATGTGGCTCTCCCTTGCATGGCTGCCTTTGTATCCTTTAATGGTGCTGATGAGTATGAAAAATACCATTGAGCTGTGGTACCCATACCGATCTTAGTCACGCAACCAGTCACAAATGCTTTCCCTGTTCTGAAGAGTGGGGAAAGAAACAAGTGATGAATTCATTTTAGTGCACAATGTATGCACCATAATAAGCAATTAAGTGATGGCATTTGTTACAATACACTAATAGGGGTAATATAGAGAGCATAATTATTTTTGAACCATAAATTGCCTTAAGACTATTGGACCAAAATGTTAGGCCAACTAAGTAGCTTGTCATACGTGATGTGCAAACTTTCATCTACTAAATGTTTCAAATGAAAGATGCTCAGGTATGTAAATAATATGTAGGCGCAAGTTTAAATTATATTTTAACAAATCCATATGAATAGATAACAAACTTGAACTATGGTGAAAATAACAAGCGCAATTTGTCTGTGCATGGGCAATTTGTTCTGATTTCTTGTTCTGAAATTGGAAGCAGTGTTGTTTGAAGGCTATTGATTAAGAACTGAACCATTTAACTCTTTCACGGGCAACAGAGCAATATTTTTGCGCAGGTGCTATACTAAAGCTACTTGTTTTATCCAAACAGTTAACACTTTGTAGTCAACAACATATTGATCAGCTGTTTCCTAGTGTAAGAAAGCAATTGATTAAGAACTGAACCATCAGAAACACTGCATGTGATTGTATGTGAAATGAAATTTAGTTTTGGTAATTTAGTTTTGTATTTTGGATAATAAAATTGGTGTAAGAATTATTCACGTGACTTGCTTATAGTCCCGTACAGAGTCTGGGAAGATGTGTCATTCAGTGATGCAGAACTGAATGCAGCTGCTGATGTCTTCACCAGAGGTCCTGTAGCTGTCTCCAAGCCTGCAAAGAAGGAACATCCAATGTGAGTCATGCGAACCTACCCTTGGATTTGATTGGGTGGATTGTGCGCAAATTGTGCTTCACTTGTCATTTTGGTCCCCAGACTTCCCATGAATGGAGAGCGTAACTTGTTGATAACAAGTGCCCTTCCTTATGTCCCTCACCTTGGCAACATCATAGGATGTGTCCTTAGTTTTTGCAAGGTACAGTACGGTGTATGTGCTCTGCTGCACATGCACACACATCACAATTTCTCTTTTCTCTAGTCTCCGTTGAGATGTGACCACACACTCTGCATCTTCTCTGCGTGGATCGCCATAATACTGTACCATTAAAAAACTCACGTCTAGATCACAGGTTAAAATAGATAGTGACTAGTTCTGTGTGTTCTCCTGTGCATGTTTGTGCTAGGAGTGTGTTTATGAAATTAGTAGCCACGGTCATGCACGTCCCCAGATCTGCATTCGTACAAATAGGCAATAAAGGTAATGGTGTTTCTGATGGTATGTATGTACTGTAGGAGAGGGGGGGGGGGGGGGGGGGGGGGAGGGGATTAGCTGTATGTGTCGAGATGGCACTATGGAGCATGTCTTTTGTATTCTAGAAGGAGGTGTGTCTTGCTGATGTGGTGATGTGGTCCTCTGTATCCAGTTCGATATAGAGGGGAGGAAGGATGGGATGGGAGGTGAGTAAGGGGAGGGAGGAGGTGTGTAAGGGGAAGGAGGAGGTACGTGACGGGAGGGAGGAGGAGTGGTGAGGAGAGGGAGGAGGTTGGTGAGGGGAGGGAGGAGTTGGGTGAGGGGAGGAGTTGCGTGAGGAGAGGGGGGTGTATGAGGCGAGGGAGGTGGATGGGAGAGAAGTGGTGGTGAGGGACAGGAATATGCATGGCTTAATGATCCATAATCTGCAAGGTTATTATTACCACAAATGCATGTTGTGATGGTCAGGTTACATTATGTAAATCCTTAGCTTCTTTCTCTGATAAATGTAATAATAGAATAGTTGTGCACAGACAAAATGGCTCAGGTTATTACTGTGAATGTCGACGACAATGTTAGAGAGAACTACATACTGCAGGATGGATGTGTGCAAGAGTCAATTGTGAATGACCCAACGATTCGATCGAGTTATTTATGTCAGGCAAAGCAACTTCACTTTTTCCACTGCTTTTGCACTACATAGTCGCGAATGTCCGTAATTGCATAAAGTATCATCATAATGCATCGACATCAATTTGCAATAGCTGATCAGCTGCAAGCGGCGCAGCTTCCTGGTCAGAGAGTACAGATATCGTCGACCTCCCCACACTGAATTCCGGCCGAAATGGATGCAACATGTTAGCATGAGTCAGATTTGTTTGATACAATGTGCATCCATTTTCGGCCGGAATTCAGTGAATTCCGGCCGAAAATGGATGCAACAAGTTTGCATGAGTCAGATTTGTTGATATATACAGTGTGCTTTATTTTTTCAATTTCCGTTCAATGGATACCATAATGGTGAAAAGGGTAATGCTGGTTCATTGTTCTGCATCGGCAAGTACAACAACCAAACGAGTTTGGATGACCAAAAAGGTGACAAACTATACTTGATTGGTAATAATATGTATGCTGAGAGGAAAGATAAACATTTTCATAATGCAGTCGATAACACAGGTACCGCAAGACATGCTTAGTAGTGGGGAGAGAGTGCAGAGCAGATTCATGATACAATCCACCTCCTCATTGTTTCTTCACTAAATTATATCTGTGAAATCGTTCATTCTTCTGGTATTCTATATATCCTTCATGTCCAGAATTGCATAGATGTCAGTACATATAACAGTCATGTCAAGTATTTCAATATTATTATTTGTTTAAGTTAATACATCCTGCTTCATCTTGTGAGTAGTCGCGATATCGTCCTAATATTAAATAAGTTGTCAATTGAATGGGCGCGCCCATGTTAGTGTAAATTATTTGGTGCCGGTGTGTGTGCGTGTGGGAGGAGCATGTCGTCCTTGATTTCAATACTTTTTTTAATCGGCCGACGTATCTACCTGTTTCTCAACGACTGCGTAAGTTGCTTATATAGCTGTCCGTTGCTACATCTTAATACTAGTACCGTATCGCACTTGATATGCTCAATGCGTGCGCACACGCACACCAGCGCGTTCGCACATACACATTCACACACACACTCCAGCTCTATTGCCAGAGTGTAGTCTGTACCATTAGGAAGAATCTCTTTAGCTGATGCTATGATACCAACCGTATGGTCAGTGGGTGTGGTCTGTAGCGCTGGGCAAGAATGGGTTAAATCTCTTTAGCTGCTGGTCAGTTGTAATGCCTGTAGGGGTGGTGCGCTTTGTGAGTGTGTGTGGGGTCACCAACCTGAATGACAATATTAGACTATGATATGAAACTCACACAGCACTCCTCTATTATTCATGTGGGCGTGGCTTCGTCACGTGAGTCATGTGTTGGTAATATTTATTCTGATCACCCTTCATTAGATGGTGAGTGGACTCTGAAACTCACAGAACCTTTTCAACATAAGTTTCATGTGAGTCACGTGTATTGAGTAAATTCAAATTCTTATATTTCACTGTCGTTGATAACTTTGGGTGTGATGGATTAGACTCTGAAACTCACAAAGCCATTTGAACTCCCTCTTCTAATTAGGAGGGTGTGTTCATATGGGCGTGGTTCCGTTACATGAGTCATGTGTTTATTAATCAACTTAAGCCGACAAACAGTGCCCAGGAGGTGAGGTGTGCTATAAAAGAGTGCAAGGGTTAAGCAACATTTACACAAAAAGTGCCTCCTGGTGTGGTCTACTATGCAAGTGTGAGGGGTTAAGCAACTTGAGTGACAAACAGTGCCGTGTAGGTGTGGTCTGCTTTGCTAGAGTGTTGAAGGCTTAGAAGATATGAGCAGACCTGGTACATGTAGTCTTCTTGTACATGTATAGGTGACTTAATGTATACTTATCTAGATTTTGTTGTCATGATTGTCATATATGAACAAACCATGTTTCTGATCATAATGAGACTTGCAGCTGAATTTGGATAGCTCTGGCTAACATGGAGGGACCTCAAAACTACTGAGCCAAAATATAAAGCCTGAGTGTGGCCACACAGAGGGATATAATGAGGCCCACATATAATGCCCTGTGGATATGGCCAAACCTTTTAGGGTTAAGAACTGAACTGTAAAGTGCAGTCCCTTGGGTTTCACCAACACATAACTAATCATGAGCTGACATGTAGGGTCCCCTGGGTCTGGCAAACACAGAGGAACCTTATGGGGTTTTATGTCATTTGGGAATGCTTCCAGGGAGCATAAGTTAGTGCCCTGGAGATTACTGAGCACATGCACCCAAAAGACCACACGAGTGGTACTGTACTGTACAACTTGCATCATGTTGCATCATGGAAGAGGGAAGAGATGTAGCAGGGAAGTTGAGGGGGAAGAGGAATATTAGAGGCCATTCAACTCCACTACAAATATTTACCACACTTGACCACACTCATATTCTACACCACTAGTCTGGTCCTGAAAACAGGAAGGAATCCTCCCTCCCTTCCTACCTTCCTTTTTCAGGGGTGTGGGTGCGTTTGGGACTGCACCAAGGACTCCAACATTCCATCTGGCAATTCTATCTCCTCTATAATGACCTGAGTCCCAGGTGGGTGGAGCCTCTTCATTGTGTGTGTGTGCGTTTGTGTGTGTGTGTGTGTGTATGTGGGTGTGCAGTGTGGAGTATGGTGTGCCTATACATTCTGTACTATGAATGTGTGTTAATAACAAGTGTCAGAAATGATCACATGTGTGCTGTCTTTCAGATTACTGATAGCCATTGTGGTAATGACAGACAGGACTGTTAAGACAGGACTGATGCTCAGTGGAGAATGACAGACATACATTATGCAACCAGTTCATAAGAAAACTATTTGTTCCAAAAAATGTTTTTTTTATTTTCTAGAGCTGTCTGCCCCGTCACTGTACTAGTGGCTCTCCACCCATAAATTTTGAAATTGGTTTCCTGTCCTAGCAATGAACCAGACACCAATTTCCTTTGAAATGCACTGTACACAAAGAGGAGTACAATAAACCATTCTTTGTTTAAGAAAGACCTGACCTTCATATTGTACATTAAATCACGTGGCCTTACCATTCATAAACCTTATCAGTTTTGTGGCTTGAAGACAGGTGACTTATTTGAGTGAGTTCTAAAGATACAAGTAACTAAACAAAATCATTCTCTATGAGAAGGTTGGTGGTATATAAGATTTGAAGGCAATAATGGTGTAAAAAGCAAGGAAACAAACAAGGGTCTACAATAAGGGAAAATGTAATAATGTGCACATGAATAACAATATCCTACAAATGTGCTAAATATTACACTCTTACAGTTTCTCTTATGGCTAGACCCTTGTTTGTTCCCTAATAAGTTGATGTTCAGCTTCCAGGCAGTGGTTCCAGCCATGTTTTTGTAAGACAACCACATGAAGCTGATAGTGGCCATCACCAGAGAGAACTTCAGGGCTATGTGGCCTGTCTGGAAAAGCAAAGGTGTGTGGACTGCTTGCATGACCAATAAGGGAAGTCTTGGGTAGATGAAAAACATTGTGGGCCACTGTTGTCTCAAAACAATGTCTGTTGTTTATTTAGTGACCTTACACATAAGAGATAAGAAACAAAATTGCCAAGGTCTGTTTCCAGAAGGGGTGGTTTTACAAGAACTACATGTACAATGTATCCTAATGCTGGTCTGTAGTCAGAGGCGCTGCACGTAAAATGGTATACGTGTGCAGCATGGCATGCATAGACACAATAAATGTCATATTGTATCGGATTGAGTCATCATGCATGACAGTAACAGAATGCACACATGTCAGGAAACATAATAGTAAGTACAGTGTCACTGTCATGTAGTGAATAGATGTAGAAGTTACAGCTTACCATCTCCCTACCTGTATATGGCTTTAATTCATGCTGAATCAGTACTTGAGCAGGTGTGAGCTATGCAGGATCTCAGTGTACTCATACCACACTCATATTCTACACCACTAGTCTGTCCTGAAAACAGGAAGGAATCCTCCCTCCCTTCCTACCTTCCTTTTTCAGGGTGCGTTTGGGACAACACCAAGGACTCCAACATTCCATCTGGCAATTCTATCTCCTGTATAATGACCTGAGTCCCAGGTGGGTGGAGCCTCTTCATTGTGTGCTTTGGAGACATTGTGCAACCAGTTCATCCCTACCTCTCTCCTCCCTCCTAGAGTGTTGATGTCATTAAGAACAGCTTCCAGGGAGTGGTTCCAGCCATGTCTTGCAAGACAACCACAAGAAGCTGATAGTGGCCACCACAGAGTACTTCAGGGGAAGCAAAGGTGTGGGCTGTATTCATGCCCAAATAAGGGCAATCTTGGGCAGTTGAAACAACATGTTTGCTCAATCTGTGGTTTATTTAGTGACCTTATACATAAGAGAAGACTATTTGTCAAGGTCTGTTACAAAAAGGGGTATTTTACATTTCAAGAGCTGTGGAGAAGCTACACAAACTCATAATGATGATTGAATAAGTGGTGCATTATTTGAAATGAGCACTACAACATTGGGCACGTGATTGGGCTACATTGGTCTAAATGCAGTATGTATGTGTACAGTGGCAGTAGTCTACAGTATGTTTTGCACAGTGTACTGTAGTGAGCATCTAGTGATGTTGCTATGTTTAATACACCAGACAGACAAGGTTTGTCACTTGAAGGCCCATGCAAGGATGCAGTGGATGCTGAGGTGAAGATTTGAGGCAAAGTGTGGCTGAACCTTCCACTGTACTCTGCCAAGAACATCCAGTCCATGATGTCATTAATTTATATAGTAAATAGATTTTATCACTCTGCTCCTCCTCATACCACCTACCTCCCTTCACCACCTCCTCCCTCCCCTCCCCCTCCCCTCCCTCCTCCCTCCTCCTCCCTCCCTCCCCCTCCCTCCCCCTCCCTCCTCCTCCTCCTCCCTCCCTCTCCTCCCTCCTCCCTCCCTCCCTCCCCTCCCTCCTCCTCCCTCCCTCCCCCCTCCTCCTCCCTCCCTCCCTCCTCCCTCCCTCCCTCCTCCTCCCCCCTCCCTCCCTCCTCCTCCCTTCCTCTCTCCCTCCCTCCCTCCCTCCTCCTCCCTCCCTCCTCCTCCCTCCCCCCTCCTCCTCCCTCCCCCTCCCTCTCTCTCCCTCCCTCCCTCCCTCCCCCCCCCCACCCCTCCCCCCCCCTTGCTCCTTCCTCTCCCCCACCTCCTCCCTCCCTTCATCTCCCCCTCCCTCCCTTCATCACCCTCCCTCCCCTCATCACCACCCCCACCCACCCCTCACCCCCCCCACTCCATCACCCACCTCCTCCTCCTCCTCCCTTCCCCCCCCCTCCTCTCTCATCCACCCTATCCCCACTGTGCTGCCAATATTGACCACTTGTTCTTTGAATTAGTACTTTGGGTGACATAGCCATACACACCTTTGCTCACCTGCATTGTACGTGAGTCGTTGGTCAGAACAATGTTTGAGTATTCCTTGCTTGTGCAAGTGCAGTTGACACATTGGAACCTTGCAATTGCATTTCTGTCAATATGTGCTTCATTGTGACTTGTATCAGTTATGATAATTAATGAAAACCTCTATAATGTGCTGGGACTTCGGTTCACCATCTGCTACAGTGGCATTTGGTGGCCATATAGAAATGAAACTATTGTATCGAGTATTGTATAGTGGAAGGATTCTTCAGTTCCCTAGGCTTTTATTGTGTTTGTGCATTCATTTGTTTACAGCTGGTTTGACTTTTATTTCATTTGTCTGGGGGAGGGGAGGGAGAGAGGAGGTGAGTGTGGGGAGGGAGATGGGTGAGGGGAGGGAGATTTTTCTTTATGTTAGTCGGTACCATTAAGCAATCAGTAAAACACTTATGTTTTTCCGGAACAGATTATTGGTCATCAAACTTACAGTAGTCTCTGGTTACCTAGGTTACTGGGCAGTCCCCAGACTCATTGTATTGTGGGACCTCTATTCAAGATAAACAAGTGTGGTGATGGGAGGGAGATGTGTGTGCATACAGGTTACAACAAGAGACAGCAGATAATCTGAAAAGTATGTCTAGTGAGCAACAAATCATTTCTGCACCCCACCCCACGAACACGTGCATGTTGTGTGGGGGCACAAAACTGTACTGCTGAATGTAAATCACTGTCATTGCTGCACCACCACTTGTCCGTCAGCAGCTGAAATTCCTGGTGATTGAAGAGTTTTGCTTAAATTATCAGTATGACGCAAAAGTAGTTCACCAAGCATTGCTCCGACAAATTATCTCATGCACGCTTGCACTCCAATGATCCTTGATCGCATGTCGGTTTCCTTCACGTAGTCCAATGACTCTTCCCACAGTACATAAAGGACCTTGTAGTTGGAAGAATCCTATCTAGGCATTCTGCATTCATAGTCCACCGAGTGGGGCACAATGATCTTATATACCAGGTGAAGGTAATGACAGCTCTTCTTTCAGGCGACCCAACAAAACTTCTTGAAGAGGGGATTTTTTTTACAAGATTTACTATTTTATTTGCAGTATTAAACGCATTTTGATTGCCTAATTGTATCACTACATGCTAGATTCAGGGAATGACCATAGTAATGGGTATATATTGCTTTTGGCTGCTCATCAAGTACGCTATCACTTTCTTCACTGTATACGTAGTCTAGCCAGGGCCACTGATCAAACCATCTCGGCTGAAAGCTTCTTTTTACTATGCATGCATTTATTTCCAAATTCCCGTTTCGGAAATGAGAAGCTTCTTGGTTGATGCGGCTTTTCAGCGACACCACGCACATGAAAGGTCGAGTCACTAGCCATGTTATAGTCACGTGAAGGCAGCTGGCGCATTACAATTAATCATCGTGCATGAATAATTACATATATGAATATTTAATGAGTGTTTGGAACAAAAAGTGGGTAGGCCATGGTCGCTACAACCGCTACTGTTCCGTCGCCAGTGTAGAGGCATATGCATGGATCAAGTAAGTCACCACGGTTGATTTAAAGTATATTTACGAGTCAACTAATGTGTTTACACACAGAAAGGAACCAAACGGATCCGGGCTGTAAATGATGGACAGAAAGGAACCAAACGGACCCGGGCTGTAAATGATGGAGACACAGCCACCATACAGCCTAAAGGTCGTGTGGACGTAAATGTAACGGATAAGGTAGGTGTGTTCTTAATTTGAGCATGATTTGAGCATGGCATGTCTCGATAGCGATCGAGCATCGTCGTGACAGTGATGTAATAACGGCAGAAAACCCTAAAAGTAAGGCAATCCCCGTGTGCCTAAGGCTAAAGTCGAGGCAAACCGTAGTCCGACCTTCGCGTATTGTATTGGCGGAAGGTCTGGTATCAAGCCTATACCTGGATTTGTACCCATCTGATAGTGCTGTGGGCTATTAACACCTGACCGTTGATTGAGTGACAATTACGCGTGCATGCGATATGCTTGGACTATGGAGAGAGTTAAAGAGTGCGTTACCGACGCAGCTAAGGAGTTAGGCGGACGTGGAGAGAGAGTAGTTGGGCGTAGCCCGACCTTCGTGTATTGGCGGAAGGTCACGGCTGTTACAATTGCATTGAAACGTGGACATTAGGCCCACACCCACTATGAATGTTAATTACCTAGCAACATGACTAATTAACTCCCTAGCAACACATGTAATCCGGAAAGCAGGATTTTTAAAGCACACCTTTCACAATATCTACGATTTGATGGCACAGCTATGTGCAGCGAAGCATTTGAAACACAATGATACCAATTTCATTGCCTGTCTATTTATTCTAAAAAGAGCCATCCGTTTCAAAGATTAATGGTACAGCATGGGTACCCACGAATCGCACGGGTTTGTGACAAATCCCGCCTTATTTTTGTTACTAAAATATTGTCATGGGAGGTGAAGAGGTTGTTTCAGTTGTTTTTGTTGTCGTTAGGCTCCCACGCGCGCTCGTGAGTAAGTATTTTGTCCGCTGAATATGTCAAACTGCGCCGCCATTTGGATTTAATATTCATGTTTTAATCTTTTTCCTTGTCCTTGTCACTGGCCGCGGTACTGCAGTTGATCCATATGGTGTGGGACATTGAGGTAGTGCTCCTTCATTATGCTTTTTAGCTTTAGTTTACATTTTGCATGAATTGATTCAGCTCCCTGCTCTCCCATTAAGCCACAGCCTGCTTGGTGTGTTGACATCCATGCACTTCACCATGTGATCCTTCAGGAGATGCATTTTTACAGTTCTTTTCATACCACAAAATGTGCTGTCCTACCCCAGCTTGCTTCAACCACCTGTAAGGTTATGGTTATCTACGCACATACTCCTTTAATTTGCTGCTGCATGGATGTGGCTAACCTGTTAAGAATCCACGGGATTCCAAGCATGGATTTGATGGCAAGTCCTAGCTTGCTTCAGTGGAATGTTAATAGTGATCCCTGCATCATGGAGTAACTTTTCTTTCCTTTCCTCACTCAGTTCATCCTCAAACAAGATATCAGCATCCTCAGCACCAGCACTCAGCATGGATTGTGTCATCTGAAGCTCATGAACATAGCACTTGTGGTGAGCTCAGAGAGTGGTGCTCGTGGTGTGGATATGCAAACCATCTTCAAAGGTTGTATATGACAGATCAGTGTTAAATTTCATTTACACTTACTGTCCCTCCTGTTGGAATCTGCATGCAGTTCTTATTAGCATTTAGCATCTGGTGCATGCAGGACTTCACTAACAAGTTGCATTTTTTGTCAGTAGTGCCGTAACAATGTGAGGCGTTGGTGCATGCAGGACTTCACTAACAAGTTGCATTTTTTGTCAGTAGTGCCGTAACAATGTGAGGCGTAGCTGATTGCTTTCATGCTGCTCTTGCATGTGCCACATGCCACCATAACATCATGCAGGAGTTGCTGAATCAAGCTAGAAGTGGAATTGACATCCCTGCACTCCAAGGGTGCAGTGGAGTGATAGCAGGGACAGCATGCTGCAGATAGCTATATAGGTGGATCCCACCAGTCAAGTGGCACATACTAGCCTGTCACATGGGGAACACACCCAGACAGATAGAGCATTCCAACTCATTAAAGAGAGTGTCTGGGTGGATTTAGCTGCGCTGGGGGGGGGGCGATCTTTATTATTGGTGGCAATGGCTCCACAATTTCAGCTGTTTCCAGAATATGGCCTGTATTTGGGCCATCTATCCTTATAGACAACCTTGGAGTGCATGTGGTAAAAAGATATATGACAATTGCTAGATCTATCCATACCTTGCACCCATCTGAACCAATCATACGGCTTCAGTAAGCACTTGTATGTGCGCTTCTCCTTTTGCGCTGCAATCTTCCTCCTTAACACCAATTGGCACTTGTTGCAGAACATTGGTGGGTGGATCTCAGGGCAGTCTTTGGATACGTCAAAGTGGAAGCAATTTCTCAGTGAAGCTTGTGCACTTGTATGCACGCGTGTGGCGTTCTAGCTTAGCAGATAATACCGCCTGCTTCCTCACCCTTTGTTTAGCTTGCACCCACAGACCCGGCATAGGTCTTCCAATTTACAGCTACTACACGCGGTATTCATTAGAAACAGTTTGTGGTTTGTTTCGTTGTATGGCCTATATAGGGCGCGTGGGAGCCTGTAGTATTCATAGCATGACTAACCATTCTTTGAACGTCACTTCTTACCTTTTAACATGGAGTTTATAAGGCGGGATTTGGAGAAAAGTAGCAACCAAATCGTCGAATTTTAGACAGGTAAATAAGTATCGCGATGCGCAACTGTTAGTGTATATTGAGCCGATGTGCTTTTCCTTGCGCATACGCAGTATGGGATTAGTAAGTGGTTGTTTTATAGCTAGCATCGATAGGATTTTGCATTACTGTAACGGGCTTTGCATAAACGGCCTCCTTTAGATGTTAGTTTTATAATGAGCTTATTGTACGCCATATTTGTCAATACCGTAATTCGGTTTATTCAATCTAATTACAAAACCTATTGTCACGAACGAAACAGCCGTGAGGTCGGGTATCCTGGATTTGTACCCATCTGATAGTGCTGTGGGCTATTAACACCTGACCGTTGATTGAGTGTTAATTACGCGTTGGTCGCGTGGAATCTGTTTTAAATGATTTGTGAGACTACGTCCTGCTGGATCTCTTAGACTATTATCTGTCGGTGAACATTCGTCCCATGAGAATGACTACACCTGAAGTAGCGGTATGTGACTAGTATAGTACGTAGTAAAAGAAAGTTATGGTTGTCATTATAGATCCGAGTTGGTTACAAACGAAAAGCCAAAACCTATGTATTAACTCCAAAACGACAGCGCATATATCGCTTTACCTGATCTTCCATTATTGACACAAGAGGGGTCACGACGATGACTAAAGAATAGCCTCGCTCTTTTTTCATATATTGATCAAACGCTAGTGGCAAGCAAGCGTAACATAAACTCTTGCCAAAGCCAGTAGGCAAAACTGAAAAAACATCTCTGCCCTCAATGAAAGAAGCAGCTACTTCAAGTTGCTCTGGTTTCATCTCTGGGTAGCCCAACTCCTTAGCTGCGTCGGTAACGCACTCTTTAACTCTCTCCATAGTCCAAGCATATCGCATGCACGCGTAATTGTCACTCAATCAACGGTCAGGTGTTAATAGCCCACAGCACTATCAGATGGGTACAAATCCAGGTATAGGCTTGATACCCGACCTCAGCCAATACGCGAAGGTCGGGCTACGCCCAACTAGCCAGGGCCCGGATTACCTGTTTCACTGGCCTAGCACTAGGCCTTCGGGCATGCATGTCCATCACCCATGACGCGAAACCCTCCACCCGATGCGTGATGAGTGCTGTAGTCTATGAGTCTGGTACGGAACACCAGCCGTTAGTTGACAGAACATTGTTTTAGACTTTAGTCGCCCTCTCTCCTCCCCAGGCACCACGGGTATTCATGTTCGTTACGTCATTATTGTTACTGTCACACCATAATTAACGACAATGCGGTATCGATTACATCATTAGTATTTGCATTGGATTACACCTGTTGTTGTGATGTATTCCTGAATGATCACGCACATGGGCATTGCAGGTCACATGATCACGCACATGGGCATTGCAGGTCACATGATCACACACATGGGCATTGCAGGTCACATGATCACACACATGGGCATTGCAGGTCACATGATCACACACATGGGCATTGCAGGTCACATGATCACGCACATGGGCATTGCAGGTCACATGATCACGCACATGGGCATTGCAGGTCACATGATCACGCACATGGGCATTGCAGGTCACATGATCACGCACATGGGCATTGCTAGAGACTGTGTAGTACTGTGTATCATCTCCTCCTCCCCTGACCCTCATATGTTGTAGGCTGTGTGTATTGTGTACAGACATGTGAGACATGTCACATGTTGGATTTGATCTACACTGTACTTATGAGGGACATTATTGTTCCACACATGCAGGCAGCAGCAACACAACTGCTCTTGGCTGTACGTAATGGAGACATAGCCACTGTGAGGAGACTAGTGACCGAGGGTCATGTGGACGTGAATGTAACGGATGAGGTAGGTGTGTCCAGTTTGTCTTGTTGCTAAACTCCAATGGAGGCTTCTGAATGGGCCAGGTACAGTAGGTCTTTTCCAGTCACTCCATGTAGCTTGTAACACACCTCAATGGAGGGGCTTTTCAACAGCATCAATGTATAATTATGTTATCACAAAGGTCATACACTACAGGGTCATGCACAACATGTGATGACAGAAGACATGTACAATAGACACATGACACCAGTACAGATATTCTCTCTCCAAGTTGTCTTGCCTGAGAGTGTATCTGGTGATCCTACCATGTGATTAGGGAGTGTGTTAAGAGAGGGTATGGGGAGGTTGGGTGCGATGAGAGGGTTTGATGAGGGAGGATGATGGGAATGGAGGAGGGTGTGTGAGTGTGAGGAGGTGGATGTGGGTGGGGGAGGGAGGTGTGGGTGTGAGGAGGTGGGTGGTGTGGAGGTGGATGTGGGTGGGGGAGGGATGTGTGTGTGGGATGGTGTGGGGAGGTGGATGTGGGTGGGGGAGGTGTGGGTGTGAGGCGGGGTGTGGGTGTGAGGGGTGGATGTGGGGGGGGTGTGGGTGTGAGGAGGTGGGGTGGGTGTGGGGTGATGTGGGTGGGGGGGGGTGTGTGTGAAGGGGGAGGTGTGGGTGTGAGGAGGTGGGTGTGGGTTTGGGGAGGTGGGTGTGAATGTGGAGGGAGGTGAGGGTGTTATAAGCGAGGGTGTGAAATGGGATGGTGTGGGAGATGGTTACCAGTTATGGAGTATAGAAGTGTGGAAAGGGAGGGTGTGAGGAACAGGGTTTGTTCACATACCCACATTGACATGTTGCATCTGTTGTGCACATCACTAACTATCATCCAAGTACTGTACACAGTCGAGTTCAAATTTAG
>JABACO010000602.1:0-27789 GCA_013339895.1 Ephydatia muelleri | reverse complement strand
TATGTGCCTGATGATGATCATCTCCACACTCATGTGCCTGATGATGATCATCTCCACACTCATGTGCCTGATGATGATCATCTCCACACTCATGTACCTGATGATGATCATCTCCCGCACACTCATGTGCCTGATGATGATCATCTCCACACTCATGTGCCTGATGATGATCATCTCCACACTCATGTGCCTGATGATGGTCATCTCCACACTCATGTGCCTGATGATGATCATCTCCACACTCATGTGCCTGATGATGATCATCTCCACACTCATGTGCCTGATGATGATCATCTCCACACTCATGCCTGATGATGATCATCTCCACACTCATGTGCCTGATGATGATCATCTCCACACTCATGTGCCTGATGATGATCATCTCCACACTCATGTGCCTGATGATGATCATCTCCACACTCATGTGCCTGATGATGATCATCCACACTCATGTGCCTGATGATGATCATCCACACTCATGTGCCTGATGATGATCATCTCCACACTCATGTGCCTGATGATGATCATCTCCACACTCATGTGCCTGATGATGATCATCTCCACACTCATGTGCCTGATGATGATCATCTCCACACTCATGTGCCTGATGATGATCATCTCCACACTCATGTGCCTGATGATGATCATCTCCACACTCATGTGCCTGATGATGATCATCTCCACACTCATGTGCCTGATGATGATCATCTCCACACTCATGTGCCTGATGATGATCATCTCCACACTCATGTACCTGATGATGATCATCTCCACACTCATGTGCCTGATGATGATCATCTCCACTCATGTGCCTGATGATGATCATCTCCACACTCATGTGCCTGATGATGATCATCTCCACACTCATGTGCCTGATGATGATCATCTCCACACTCATGTGCCTGATGATGATCATCTCCACACTCATGTGCCTGATGATGATCATCTCCACATCATGTGCCTGATGATGATCATCTCCACACTCATGTGCCTGATGATGATCATCTCCACACTCATGTGCCTGATGATGATCATCTCCACACTCATGTGCCTGATGATGATCATCTCCACACTCATGTACCTGATGATGATCATCTCCACACTCATGTGCCTGATGATGATCATCTCCACACTCATGCCTGATGATGATCATCTCCACACTCATGTGCCTGATGATGATCATCTCCACACTCATGTGCCTCATGATGATCATCTCCACACTCATGTACCTGATGATGATCATCTCCACACTCATGTGCCTGATGATGATCATCTCCACACTCATGTGCCTGATGATGATCATCTCCACACTCATGCCTGATGATGATCATCTCCACACTCATATGCCTGATGATGATCATCTCCACACTCATGTGCCTGATGATGATCATCTCCACACTCATGTGCCTGATGATGATCATCTCCACACTCATGTCTGATGATGATCATCTCCACACTCATGTGCCTGATGATGATCATCTCCACACTCATGTACCTGATGATGATCATCTCCACACTCATGTACCTGATGATGATCATCTCCACACTCATGTGCCTGATGATGATCATCTCCACACTCATGTGCCTGATGATGATCATCTCCACACTCATGCCTGATGATGATCATCTCCACACTCATGTGCCTGATGATGATCATCTCCACACTCATGTGCCTGATGATGATCATCTCCACACTCATGTGCCTGATGATGATCATCTCCACACTCATGTGCCTGATGATGATCATCTCCACACTCATGTGCCTGATGATGATCATCTCCACACTCATGTGCCTGATGATGATCATCTCCACACTCATGTGTCTGATGATGATCATCTACACTCATGCCTGATGATGATCATCTCCACACTCATGCCTGATGATGATCATCTCCACACTCATGTGCCTGATGATGATCATCTCCACACTCATGTGCCTGATGATGATCATCTCCACACTCATGTGCCTGATGATGATCATCTCCACACTCATATGCCTGATGATGATCATCTCCACACTCATGTGCCTGATGATGATCATCTCCACACTCATGTGCTGATGATGATCATCTCCACACTCATGTGCCTGATGATGATCATCTCCACACTCATGTGCCTGATGATGATCATCTCCACACTCATGTGCCTGATGATGGTCATCTCCACACTCATGTGCCTGATGATGATCATCTCCACACTCATGTGCCTGATGATGATCATCTCCACACTCATGTGCCTGATGATGATCATCTCCACACTCATGTGCCTGATGATGATCATCTCCACACTCATGTGCCTGATGATGATCATCTCCACACTCATGTACCTGATGATGATCATCTCCACACTCATGCCTGCTGATGATGATCATCTCCACACTCATGTGCCTGATGATGATCATCTCCACACTCATGTGCCTGATGATGATCATCTCCACACTCATGTGCCTGCTGATGATGATCATCTCCACACTATGTGCCTGATGATGATCATCTCCACACTCATGTGCCTGATGATGATCATCTCCACACTCATGTGCCTGATGATGGTCATCTCCACACTCATGTACCTGATGATGATCATCTCCACATCATGTGCCTGATGATGATCATCTCCACACTCATGTGCCTGATGATGATCATCTCCACACTCATGTGCCTGATGATGATCATCTCCACACTCATGTGCCTGATGATGATCATCTCCACACTCATGTGCCTGATGATGATCATCTCCACACTCATGTGCCTGATGATGATCATCTCCACACTCATGTGCCTGATGATGATCATCTCCCGCACACTCATGTGCCTGATGATGATCATCTCCACACTCATGTGCCTGATGATGATCATCTCCACACTCATGTGCCTGATGATGATCATCTCCACACTCATGTACCTGATGATGATCATCTCCACACTCATGTGCCTGATGATGATCATCTCCACACTCATGTGCCTGATGATGATCATCTCCCGCACACTCATGTGCCTGCTCTTCCACACGTGATCCAAACGCTTTGATATCACCAGTGTGATGGCTGGAGGCTCCGCCCCCTTCTCTGGGGTAAGATCTACACACCAAGGGGGAAGGCCAGTTTAAATGGATCCAAACACTGGAAGTAAAGAACTTACGTTGTGTCCTAGGATAGGAGTGGATGGGGAGGAGGGAAGAGATAGTCATGTTATGAATCATATCACACACACATCCAGACGTATGGCAAGTCACACTAACCATGTAGCTAAGACAAAAAACAAACAAACAACCTACAGAACTATAACTGTTAAATGAATAGACTAGGGAATAAAAAGAATAATCAACCACATGGGTTGCATATGAAATGCTAATCCAGCACATGCAGTGCTGCAATAGAGATTGAAATCTGCAATAGAATTCTTTGACATCCCTGTTCCCATGAACACACCACAGGGAAACAACAAAAGAAGAGAGGGAAGAGGGAGGGGGGGGGGGGTGAGTGGGAGTGAGGGAGGGATAGTGGGAGGGGGAGGGGATGAGTGGGAGGGAGAGAGTGGATGAGGGGAGTGGGAGGGGGATGAGTGGGAGGGAGGGGATGAGTGGGAGGGAGGGGATGAGTGGGAGGGAGGGGATGAGTGGGAGGGAGGGGAGGGATGAGTGGGAGGGAGGGGATAAGTGGGAGGGAGGGGATGAGTGGGAGGGACAGGAGAAAAGGGAACAAATAGAAAGGTGTGCAACATATGTGTGATGTGTGCAGTTAATCAACTGTCCCATGGGAGGTCTCTTTCAAACTGTCATGTGATACTTGTATCCATGGCAACTGAATACATGAATGCTCTCACGTGATGCTTAATATAGAGAGCTTCATTTGAAGTCACACAATCACACACACCATGTGTAAAGACATGATATATACATCACATGTACATGCACATACACACAGATACCATATATACACGTGCATGTACACAACACTACAAACTTGTACAAAGCATTACACACAGGTATTTGTGTGCACAAATGGATATATACTCTTAGCCTCTCCTCCCCCTTCCTTCCTCCTAAATTTGGCTATTGGTATAGGAATGGGTTTGGATAGTATCCATGGAACAGAAGGCAAGAATAAGGGTGTGGGAGGAGCAACAAGAGAATGTGTGGTATCTATTATGTGCAAGCCCTCAACCACAGATGGCTAACCACCCACTCATAACCAGTGCCACACCACTAGGCCAATAGCAGCAAAGATGATGATGGAGGTGATGGTGTGTTGGTTATGAGTGGTAGTTGTGTGGGTGTGGTGGGTGTGGCATCAGTTGGTGGACTTGACATCATGCATAGACATCACACAACACTAGTGTAGAGCAATTTAGATGTGTTACTATTATGTGATGTCATTACCCATATTTTGCACACTTGTACAAATGAATTACTTCTGCTGGTTGTGTATCTTCATCAGTACTGCTTCGGGAGACTCCATTGGGAGGGAGTGTGCGACGACCACCAACACCAACACTGATAGCTAACTCCACATGACTGCTACCATAGAAGCATGGGACTCTTCATCAGGTGCTCTCTAAATAGAAATAGATTGATCTGATGCATCCTCCGATGCTACATTGCCAGTGGTCTGAATTGAGGAACTGGGAACCGGACCCATGCACTATGTTTCATGTACTTGTAGATATCACGTGGGGAGAATATATTTGTTAGCATCAAGGATGAGAGTAGATTGATTCCCACACAATGTGTCTGGTTTTCGTTCCACAAATCCAGGTTGCAGGGTTTGTGGAACGAAAACCAGGCACACTGGGTGGGAATCAATCTACTCCCATCGTGGCAGCGGGCAGAAAACAGCTTTTATATATGATAGCTCACCTCTTTATCTGTAGACTGTGAAGTGATCCTGTGTGTCTTCTTCCGTCCTCTTCTCTTAACCCAACACAAGACCCTAACACCTATGACCACCACTGGAATGACACACACCACCACTCCAATAGCAATAGCCCAAGTGGGGGTGTGTGACACTGAATCATTTGCTGGTAACAGAGAAATGATTCATAGTTCACAAAGTTTAATTCATCCTATTTGCAGCTCACCTGGCTGGGGAGGAGGAGAGGAGGGACATGAATCAAACCGTATGGTGGTTTGATTCATTTGTCCACCACCAGTCCCACAAGTGATGACTGTTCCATTTAGACTGCCCTGTGCTGGACAGGTCATGCTGGAGGTCATGACCTCTCCACTCATATTGGTGTGCAGCAACGTGAGGTTGCATGTGTACATTGTAGTGGCTCCATATTGCCATGTACAGAGGCGGGATCCCTTCCCATGCCACTTCCATTCCAGACCTGAACATCAGAGTCATATGTTGTGCATGTGACTGTGATGTTCCAGGGTCCAGGGCAAACCACACCCACTGGTGAGTATGACTGCATGTTCTGAAGATAAAAGACACAGCTAAACACACATGGGGCCACTCATAGCCCAACAATGGTTTCCCTTCAGCAGCAATAGCCTCAGCGACAAGGATGCCATCACTTGTGCCAGATTAGGTGGGTGTGGCTTGTGATTAATATGGTGCTTCTATAGGTTAAGATGATGACATGCCTAATATGTCCTGTGTATGCTGGAACTGGGTGTACCCCTATACCTGGTGGACCCCTATCCCTGGTGGACCCTATCCCTGGTGGACCCCTATCCCTGGTGGACCCTATCCCTGGTGGACCCCTATCCCTGGTGGACCCTATCGCTGGTGGACCCCTATCCCTGGTGGACCCTATCCCTGGTGGACCCTATCCCTGGTGGACCCTATCGCTGGTGGACCCCTATCCCTGGTGGACCCTATCCCTGGTGGACCCTATCCCTGGTGGACCCTATCCCTGGTGGACCCTATCCCTGGTGGCCCTATTTGCTCCATAGTTGACCTTGGACTGTAATACACACACATGCAACCATACGTGCACACATACGTGCACACACACAACATACACACATGCACAGACATGCACATGCACGACAATCACATGTGCACACACATGCAAACATGACAGAAGTACCAGTATTGGTCCCTTGATAATGAAACAGAAGCAACACTGCAAGAGGTAGGGTCCTAAAGAAGGAATATAGGAAACGATTACATTACCCTCTGGTATACTGTACAGGTACATGGCATAATTACATGTGACCCTCCCACTGATTAAAAACATATCTCGTGAGACATGGACATGGACCAAATATGACTGGATACAAAACTGAAACTTCCTAAATGGCAGAGACATTCAGTGGAATATGCACAATTCTTGACTCATTCAATTGTTGTCAATGTGGCGCTGCCACTTGTGGTAACTACATGGTAAGCCTCCTGACTTCAAGGTGAGAGTCATGATAGAATGCTATCATTGTGCCATTTACGCCTGTGGTGTAGAAAACGATGGGGTACAGACAGCTTACAGTACATGTATTTGCGATGGTTGGAAAATGTCATCTGGTGTTTTTCAGCTCAAACTAATTATCTTGGCATGACTCCTATTTGGGGCTTAATCACATAAATTTCCGCGCATACACACATCAGGGATTATGACATGAAGCGTAGATCAGTATAGATGAGTATGGATGAGTGGGGTAAGGGAGGGACGGCACCAGAGATGGTGTGGGAGGGAGGGGATGGGAGGGAGTGGATGAGTGGGAGTGAGAGAGGAACGGCACCAAGGATGGTGTGGGAGGGAGGGGATGAGAGGGAGGGGATGGAGGGAGTGGATGAGTGGGAGTGAGAGAGGAACAGCACCAAGGATGGTGTAGGAAACAAAATGTATATACAAAACAAATAAAGGACGTTGTACAATTGTGATCTAGGAAGGTGTACTATGTGTGTACATGATCGGTAGGCGCCATGCCTTCCCATCCGAACGCCCTTCTCCAAATGCCTTGTCCATGTGTGGGTGCATGTGTGTACATGTATGTATGTGCGTGTATGCATGTATGTGTGCGTGCATGTGTGTGCATGTGCGTGTCACAAAGGGCGGATTGAAAGCTTGCGTTTGTCTACATGTATATGCGTGTGTAAGTGTATTTGTGTCTCACACGCACGCACATACAATAATGGTGGATTGAAAGTTGGGTAGTATTCATGTACAAGCCTTCTTATAGGCATGCATACATGCATAAACGCAAGCGTATCGGTACACACATAGAGTGTAATGCGTACTATAGTAACTGATCTTGTATATGAAAAAAAGTGACTTGAAGTGTTAGTTATCTTCCAGAAATTATAAATTGAGCTGTTATTGTTATTGCGTCTAATTATACCATATCGTTAACGTGATGCTTATTAATTTTTAAGTATAGGTTTCACTGTACATTAAAAAATCATATTTTGTCTTTCTAAATATGCACAACAGAAATCATGTGATGGAATCTCAGAACAAAAAAAATGTAACTTTTACAACTTAGGTGACCGCCCATTTTCCATATGCCATGAATCGCATCCTATTGGAAGTGGCCCTCTTCACAATGACTTGGTGTTATGTGTATAAATGTACATAGTGCAATACTAGGTATCTGGTGATATTTGTAAACATGTTGACACAACACAAGGAAAGTGTTCTACTCGTGTTTGAAAGTTAAGGTCAAGGGAGCAGCACAAAGAGTATGAATTTCCAAATCCACTTCTACAAATGGAAAGTGTTATTTTTATGTGAGTTACGGTTACTTTGCGAGTATCTTTACACTACTCAGGTGCATGCCTGTTGAATTGGTGCACTCTGCTCCTGGCCCATGTGCTTAATACATGGCCATTCTTTATTCAAATCATATTCTTTATTCACAGGTCTTTTCGAGACAATTACTAGTCAATTTGTCTGTCCTTTGTTAAAGTGTCAAGCTAGGCATGCCTGATCTGCTACAGAGCAAAGGTTAACCAATTTCTTCACATTGAGCGACATCAGCTGTTAATGGAAGAGTTACCACATAAATTTTTATTATGTCTGTATGTGTTACCAGGTGAGTAAATTTTTAGTTATCAATGTGCTTAGAGCTGAGACATTGCTAACCATTTTGCCAACCTCCAACATATGCACTGTACTGCAGACGGAGATTACTAAGGTTTGAATGACGAAAGGTTAATGCAGCTGTGTCTGATTTCATGTATGCGTGGACTAGCAGTTTGACAGGTCTGTCAGTAATTTTATGGCCATGGAAAATTTTCAAGGGACAATTCATGTCAGGATCACCACACCTGGCATGTGTATGATATGTCAAGCTATTGTCCTGTGCTCATGGTGATCTTATTTTGCACAGCACTTGTTGTGGCGAGCAAGTGCGTACGAAAGTTTAAAGAATGACATGGAAGCTATTGCCAACCTGCAGAGTGTGCTCAAGTTGGGACTATGCCGTGGTCTGGCGGCTTCGATTCATGCTGTGTGACATTGAACGTGCCATAAAAGGTGTGCTGTAATAATTATATGTGCAGCAAAATCATTCTCTACTGCAAATAGGTCTTCAACTATGGAATATGGCTAACTGCTTGTGAATCACCTCAGGAAGCACATGCAGGGACTCACATCACTGAACCATGGTGGCCTGAAAGTACACAAATTGTCCTATGTTTTTGAGCAATGCATCTGGTTTTGTACACATGCACATGACTAATGTAATTGAATGAAATCATCCTTTGTTCTATAAATTTATCAATCAAAGTACAGAGAGCCTCTTTCACATAGCGAGAATAGGTGAGTTGGTGGTGGTGTGTGCGTGGTAGTGCCACTAAAAGGCCAACCCGATACCGCTACGCGGTCACCGCGGTGTGTTGTTGGTATTGTATCTTACCCGCGCGAAGTGTGTGCCCGTTGTGGGTATTCAATGGACAGAATACTGTACCGTAAAGTACAATAAGTACACCCCCCCCTCCCCCCTCTGCCCTCAAAAATAAAAATGGCTCGTGTTTAAATGTTCGTATCCGTATCTTTGTAATCACAAACGCTTCCGTGTATCTTTTTTCATAATCATGTACGGGTACCATTTTTGTTTCTGAAATGCTGAATAAGTTAAGGAGACATTCACGGTTATGGAGATGCACACGTTTAAACACGAGCCATTTTTTTGTTGGGGGCTGAGAGGGGGCGGTGTGGTGTGTGTGTGTGTGTGTGTGTGTGTATTTTACAGTATCATCCTCTACATGTATTGGCACAAATCTTACTTTCCTGGTAATCGTAGCAGTATGATTTTCATGTTCATAGTCCATGAACTACAAGTACGTCTGGTCTAGCTTTGAGTATCAGTATAACAGAACGACTAGTCTCGTCCCCAGACCAACTGTTTAAGTCTGCACTAGGTTCCCAGTTCACATCTCACGAGTTACGAGCATATTCTCTGTTCTGGGATTTCATCCTCATCCCCATATTGTATCGAATCAAAAGGCCAGGTTGAATCAGCTGTTTAAATTGTGAACTGGCTCTTTAAAGGCCAGGATCCATAAACTCAAATGGCTACACGTTTGGTACAAGTGCAAATTATATAATAATAACTAGTCAAATCATGTCTTAATAACACATGGAACAACATCTGCTCCACCCTCCAAATCATTTGTGGGCACTCCTATATTTTCCTGACATAGAGTGATATTTATTCGATCTGTTGTAAATTGAGAGACGTGTGCAGTACATACATACCTGTATGACATAGTCACTTTCCGAGCAATGTAATTATTACCATTTTATTTTACATATTATGGTAGATGTGGGTGATGATGATTCTGCAGCTGGTGGTATTTTTACTGATCTATGGCATCAAAGGAAGTAAGTTCCACCACTGTGTGGCTTTTCATGAACATACGGAATGTTCCTCGAGTTTTTGACCCTTTTAAATGTATTTATATACATGTAATATAGCATCTAATTCAAATTGCTATATCATCTGCAAGGTTTACGCTTTTGATGTCATATATTTACAATTGCTTTCTACCATACCATTGCTCTGTGTGTAAATGTAGTTTGGTTGTCTTGTACATCCACAGCGCTGCCGATATCTGGTGAGTTTAAAACTGCCACATCATCAGGTAGAAGTGTTCAAATCACATCGAATTCAGTAGAGGGGCCCTGTCACTATTGATTTATTTTGTTGATTAATGTTTACTTATCAATTACAGAGATACAGCTGTGCACAGTAATTGCACATTCCACTTGATTTGTGCCAATTATTTTCTCCATACATTCAATTGGAAGCGGTTTGCCAAAATTATTGGCACGAAACGACCAGTAAAATGTGCAATACTTTACAGCAGTACCCCTGTAATGGAGAAGGTAAATATTAATGAACAGAACAAATCAATAGCGACAGGACCTATTATTATATTTTATTTATATCTCTACGATAGAAGTATGATACATGAGCATACGCATATCTACTTCCATGCAGGGTGCAGTGCTGCTAAAGGTGATAGCGGTACAGATAATAACATGCACACATAGTTAGTGTGCATGATAGTCAGCCCACATGTACATGTATACATATCAAGATCGAAGAACATTTCACGAGATTTTGACCCTTTTGAATTTTCATATACATTTATAGCATGCAATTCAAATCGCTACATCTTCCGAACAAGTAAACACTACATAGCACACCATTTCTCTATGTGCAATATTTTTCGGAGTCTTGCACAAGCAAAGCGCTGAAGTTACGAGATCAAATTCAAATTGCTTTCAAATTGGTGTGTAGCACTACATACTGCGCACAGTGCATACTGGCACTATCCCAGTAGCGGCCTGTTTTGTGCAGTTTTTTTTTTTCTCCCCAGGCTCCACACAGAGTCTTCCATGTCACACTGCCAGTGGAGATAACTGTACATCAAATATATGTCCCAACACTGTGGTGACCTACACCTGTACCATCACCAGTGGAACACCTGCTGGTCTGAGTGACTGGACCTTGCCCACTGGCACCTGTCCTACCAATGCTTTCCCTGATAAGATAAGACTATCTCAGTTTGTCAGTGGACGATGTGCTGCTCAGGTGACCAGCACATGTGGACCTTATAGAGCTTCCAGCAGACCAGCATCTGATGCCACATACTGTCTGTCCTCCATCTTGACTGTGAACATTACAGCTGCTATGAATGGTAGCACTGTGACATGCTACAACACTAATTATTTAAATTCTTCAATCACCGGCGTTGTCTTCTCGGCAACCATCAATATAGTAGGTATGTCATTGTCTGTTGTGTGAATGTCTCCCCTGACGCAATCACCCTTACCTTGATGTGTTGGATTTCACAAGCTATGCATAGAAAATAGTGATGATACAGTTTTACAATGACACTACAATTAATGGGATCACATGCAGCAAAAAGGGATCTAACGTATAACATTAATGTTGTGATATTCTAGTTGTCTGAAATGTCCTCTCCACACCTATTCTTACGTACTGAATTTGTCTCAGAGTTGTAAGGCACTGAATATTTAATGAGCCATGTACATTTCAGCGAAAGTGTTACGTTTCATTTTCTTGTACTGTAAATTTTTATAATATATGCGTTTGCTTCAAAATCCCAATTAATGCGTCCTTGTATTTATATATCATTATTTTCAGTACTGTGGCTACATGTAGTAGAATACACATGTGATCCTTATGTGTTGTAGCCCATTAATTTCATCACATGTACATGTACCAGTACATGTGGACCTTACAGAGCCTCCAGCATGATCCCACGTACTGCCTGTCCTCCATCTTGACTTACATGTACACAATACTTTCACCTCCTTCTGGAACTACAACTACTGGCCAATTCTACTTACGATAGTGAACCCCTCCTCCAGTGGTGGTCTTCCTACAAACTACAGTGTCACCATCAGTAAATACTGTACTGGTCAAGCACTACCCATTTAGAAGTCTTTGGTATATATATGGTTTAGTGCTACATCAATACATAACTGCAGTGTGTAGATAATATTACACCATTCTACCTCCATTGGTTTGGCACTGTCTTGCACAGTGGGTGCTATGCTGATGTCGTGCACCTTTTTTTTTAAATACAGGACCATGCACTCTATCTCATTTTTTCATATTTGCTCGTCTTTGAAACAAGTAACTAAAACCATTCTCTATGAGAAAGTTGGTGGCATATAGGATTTGATGGTGTAAAAAGCAAGGAAACAAGGGTCAAATAATAAGTGAAAATGTAATACTCCTATATTGAGCAGATTTGTAGGATATTATGTTGTTTGTGTCTAAATATAGGACTATTACATTTTCCTATATTGTTAGACCCTTGTATCATTGCTTTTTACACCACTATTGCCTTCAAATCTTATAGACCACCAACTTTCCTCATAGAGAATGTTTTTAGTTACTTGTTTCATGGATTTTTTTTTCATATGATTGTCATGCAAAGGACATATAGTACCAAGTTATGCGTAGAGAACAGTGATGATACAATTGTACAATAACACTAGTCTACCTACATGTAAATCCAAGGTGCCATGTGATCACCTTAGTAAATCATCATGCATCGCGTAGATAAGGTAGTTAGTTACGTGTACATGTATGACATACTTTTGGGTGAATTTAATGGTTAGCAGTCATTCAAAAAGCCTTGTTGGTGTTCCAGGGTAACGCTTGCCTCCCCGTATTGTAAGTGAGCAGGATCATGACTCTGCCATTATTAAGGTTAGAAATTCCTTACTGACCTTATAGGCATGTATTGAACAATTGATGCATTAATTAAGTGTGCGTTTGGATGTGACCCCCCTTGTTCTTAAGAACATGCGTACACAAAATGTTAGTTAGCTTATAGTTCTTGTGTCTCTATGTTATGGCATCGTTAACACTGGTGGTTACTGTGTAAGCAACGAAGTGCAACAAAGAGAATTCAAAATGGCTACTAATTTTTGAACTGGTATTGCAGTAGTGGTTTGTTTCTTCTCCGTTTTCTGTTCGGCAGGGGTATTAGCAGCTATCCATTTTTAAAAATGTTGAGAAATTGAGGTTATTATTTTTGCTACCTTCAATTCACATAACAATTCATTATACCATTAACCCATGCATAGTAATTAAATTATTTTACTTCTTATGGATACAACTCTATAATATCCTTTGTTGTGTACTGTCAAGGCTCAAGCTATCCTCTTTTGAATTGACAAAGGTCACAGAAAAAATTAATTATTCAGCAAGTCGTATTATTTAAACGAGGCATCAGAGTATATAAGTGTACATAGGCAATATTGCTTATATCTTATGCTTTATTTTATATATGCACACACACACACACACACACTTCACACCTATTAAATTGGGGTTCTGTGTATACAATCCAATGCAGTCCTACGGCAAATGTTTTGTTCGGTAGTGCATTATCAAGTGCACTGCTGGAATACACTCTACTTTGCTAATACGTTTCGTGTTCAGAGGTCAATTTCTTTTCAGGCTCTGCTCTCTATTTGATATTTGTTCAGAGGCCATTACTAGTATTTCCATCATAGATGGTTACATCTCTCCTTTGTTAGTCATATTAACTATATATCTATGGTTTGGTAATCAAATGACATAATCTTGTGCCAGGAGTCCTGTCAGACACAAATAGCATTTTTTTGTACAACCCAAATCTTATTTTGTAGCTGCGATAACGCACCTACCAATATATAGTTTGAGAATATTTGATCACAAAAGTGAAAATGCCAACCAATTCTGAAGCTATTGGTACAATTTCATTCTTTAAAAGTGTTCCTCTCCCGAGTTACGCGTGGTCAAGAAGGAGTATTCCTGGACTGGGAACAAGGACGGGCAGT
Source organism: Ephydatia muelleri (assembly GCA_013339895.1). Taxonomy (NCBI): domain Eukaryota; kingdom Metazoa; phylum Porifera; class Demospongiae; order Spongillida; family Spongillidae; genus Ephydatia; species Ephydatia muelleri. The sequence continues at coordinate 14,032 of JABACO010000602.1, read as the reverse complement.
ACCTTTTTGTTTTTTACAATGTGTGGTTTTGCGACATAAAACAATGGCAAAACTGCTCAGCTTTGTCTTCTAGTTCGATTATAACGAGCTAAACGATCCAATCATCAGGAGACTCATTAGAAACGGGTCGCATGTTTTTAATGACATATTTTCATAGTGGGTCAAATCCTGTATGGAAGTTTCTAGAGAAACTTTTAATACAGTTCAACTGGCAGTGGGGAGAATGTACAAGGCTGAAGGTTATATGCTTCCTTTCCACTATGCATCTTTATGTATAATTGCTTTTATCTGCATGCATGGGGATGTATAAACTGTAGATTGCACACTATTGGTTCCATAACCAACACGTTATAATGTCTGTTGCAAGGAGCCTGTGATTGGTTATGCTATTGGTATAAGTGTTTAACCACCATTGTATGTATTTTATCCCTGTGTACATACATATATTGTCAATGGATGCAGGGCCAGTTCCAACTCCTAGTGCACCCAACAGCCCATCAACTCCAACAGCACCACCACAAAATTCCACTCCAGGTAAAGTATGATATATACTACTGTTTGCTAGCAATGTTGCATATACATCAGTCTGTGTCTTTAGGTTCCATAGGACTTTAATATGTGTGTGCCTTGATATTCTGCATGCGTGTCTAAATAACAATTTCAAGGAGAATTCTGTCAAAGCATGGCTAAAGTTTATGTTCCCTAGGCCAGGAATGTGTTAGTATATGCATGTAAGCAGTTCAGCCTCACAAATTCAGCTGATGCTTTTGCTGATGCAAAAAAAATTGTTTGCATTGACGTGGATCAACCCAATTGAGCATATAGGCACAATTGGATCATATTGGCACTTTCACTTATTGGTCACGTTACAAAAATACACGTAAGAGCATGGAATGATTAATTTTTTGATGACCAGTTTTGAGGTGAGTAACTCAATTTCTGCAAGGTGTACTAAAAGCTAACTGTGAGTCTCTATGATTATACAGTAACCTGCCTGTGATAATATTTATTTGTGAGATGAAAAGGGTCAGGTGGGAACATGATCGCAGTGTGACCAGGACACCTTGCTGAAGTCATTTCTCTATGCTAATAGATCTAAAGGCAACTACTGTGCATGTGTGCATAAACATTCCTTTTAGTGATCTATTATAATGATATGATGGAGAGAGTTTTTTGACTAGCTAAGAACTGTGTATTACTCTCCAATCGTATTGCTTGTAACATCATTGATATTATGCACTGTACTGCATGATAGGAGTGTGCAATAATTAGAATTACTCACTATTGCAGACTAGTTTCAATCAAACCATGCCTCACCAAACAAAAGCTCACATTCTCATACCCTCATGTCTTCATACCTTCATGTCTCCATACCCTCATGTCTCCATACCCTCATGTCTCCATACCCTCATGTCTCCATACCCTCATGACTCCATACCCTCATGACTCCATACCCATCATTAGGTAGGTGTATTAGAACTAGTATAGTGTCCCTAGACCATCATGTAGTGACCTCTTGATGTGACGCTAGCACATTCTTTCATCCTCCTCCTCCTCGTCTGACTTACCTACAGTGACTCCTCCCACTTCGGGTTCCTCCATAACTGGATCCACCAATGGGACAAATACCCTTACCACAGCAGGTTAACCTTTGAACCCTTACCATATGAACCCATGATGTATGGATGTGTGTTTTGTGGTGTATGAGTGTGTGTGTATTTGTGTTTGTGTGTGTTATGTGTTTGTGTGTGTATGAGTGTGCTTGTGTTTATGAGTGGTATGCGTGTTTATGTGTGTATGAGTGTGTTTTGTGTGTGTTTTGTGTATTAGTGTGTGTGTTTGTGTGTGTATGAGTGTGTGTGGTGTGCTTGTGTGTGGTGAGTGTGTGTGTGTTTGTGTGTGGTTAGTGTGTGTGTGTTTGTGTGTGGTGAGTGTGTGTGTGTTAGTGTGTGGTTAGTGTGTGTGTTTGTGTGTGGTGATTGTGTGTGTGTGCATGTGTTTGTGTGTGGTGTTGTGTGTGTGTTTGTGTGTGTGTGCGTGTGTCTGTTTGTGTGTGGTGAGTGTGTGTGTGTGTGTTTTTGGTGGTGTGTGGTGTGTTTGTGTGTGGTGCGTGTGTCTGTTTGTGTGTGGTGTGTGTGTGTTTGTGTGTGGTGCGTGTGTGTTTGTGTGTGGTGCGCGTGTGTGTGTGTTTGTGTGTGTGTGCGTGTGGTGTGTGTGGTGCGTGTGTGTGTTTGTGTGTGGTTCGTGTGTGTGCGTGTGTGTGTGTGTTTGTGTGTGGTGCGTGTGTGTGTGTTTGTGTGCGGTTCGTGTGTGTGTTTGTGTGTGTGTGTGTGTGTGTGTGGTGCGTGTGTGTGTTGTTTTTGTGTGTGTGTGGGTGGTGTGTGTGTGTGTGTGTGGTCAGGTACATCAATTGGTGATTGCATGTGGTAATGAATGTGTGATGAGGTGCAGGGTTGTACACATACACACACATACACACACACATACACACACATACACACACATACACACAGACACACACCAGACACACACACACACACGCATACACACACATACACATACACACACATGCATACACATACACAGTGTGGTGGACTAGTAACAGCAAGGCAGTTATTGCTGGTAATATAGCTGGAAGTCCAACATAATTGATCCCCAGCTCCCCTCCTCCTCCTCCTCCTCCCTCCCCTCCTCCCCCTCCCCTCCCTTCCCTTCTCCCCCCTCCCTCCTCCCCCTCCCTCCCCTCCTCCCCTCCCTCTCCTCTCCTCCCCCTCCCTCTCCCTCCTCCCTCTCCTCTCCCTCCTCCCCACACACACTCTAAACATCTGTGCAGATAATGCACTATGTTAATATGGTATGGCCCACAAAAATGAAGTGACAAAGTGATATGACTTACTATAGTTGAATTAACTGTGTGTTTTACTGGAAAGCTGTAGATATAACTAGTGCACCATAGCACGTTGCACACACATATACACATGAACACATATGCACACAAACACATGTTCACATAAACACATGTACACATGTACACACACATACGAGGTGTATCTCCAGGGTATGTGGGGTTCCTCAATCCCAAGCGTAAAAAAAAACACATATATGGTGCATGGTATGTGTGTGTGTGCGTGTGTGTGTGTGTGTGTGTTTACTGTGTGTGTGTGTGTGTGTGTGTGTGTGTGCATGTGTATATGTGTGTGTGCATGTGTGTATGTGTGTATGTGTGTGTGCATGTGTGTATGCATGTGTTTATGTACAGTGTGTGTGTTGTGTGTGTTTCATACATGTACATGTGTCTTCACACCATGTCTCCTAATTCTCTGTACCAGTGACCACACACCCTGATTCACTGGACACTGGTGCTATAGTAGGGTGTGTGGTTGGAGCTGTCCTCCTCCTCATCATCATCATCATCGTCGTCATAGTGATTGTCATCAGATGCAGAAAGTGTGGTGGTAGGGAAGTGAACAGCACAGCTTCAGGTTCACGTCATGATGGCAGCAATACAGCTGAACTGCTGAATACAAGTGCAACATCACAAGTGAGTGCCTGGCTATGGTGCATGTGTGCCACACTACACATTTGGCTGTAGGGTGTGGCTATTGGGTAATCACTATAGAGTGTGGCTATAGAGTACATGTATGGTTATGGATGTGCTATTGGGTATCACTATGGGGTGTGGCTATAGAGTATGGTTATGGGTGTGGCTATTGGGTATAGCTATTTGGTGTGATTATGGGTGTGGCTATTGAGTTAGTTGTTTTTTTTTTCTTCCAATGGTACAAGTCGGGTGGTGTACATGTAGCACAAGAGAGAGACCCCAAGTAAGTTAATTATTTCATTTAATGTGCACCTTAGTGAAGAGCCCATGTTTCTATGGTTGCAGTCCTGCAGAGTCTACTGTTGTTCATCGTGTGTCACCTGGTACTGCTACCTTAAGAGAGGGTGATGATCATGCCACTGGCAGACCTGACGAAGCCACAGTAATAGTAATGGTCAGTAAATTCAACAAAGCATATCTCTTGTGGCTGAAATTTTCTACAAAGTATGGGATGCTTATTGACTTTAACATCTACATTCGTTTGAGATGTTGTGTGTATCGTGTTGACAATCATCACCCAAACATTGCAGAAGCCTTATCTTGCTGAGATACATGCAGATTGTTCAACGGAGATGAAGTGTGATGACATGGATGGTCCTGTTCTGGAAACTGAGAACACTGACGTATGCGTTACGTAAGTGTTGCCTACTGCACAACTGTTTCTTGTGTATTCAATTGATCTCTTGTCATCCACTTGCCATGTAACTGCTGGAAACCAAAGGGTTGCTGGTGTTCAAGAGCATGCAGACCAGGTACAGCCTCCTTTGATGACTTCATGCATTCCATATTTCATTAGAATTGGTTGGAATTTCCTTGTTGTTTAGGACAAGCTAAAAGAAGGTCCCAAGAGCCAATGTGTGTTCAGTGCAGGAAGCCCCGCCCATGTGCACCCACGTGGTGAAGATACTGGAAACTGTGAGAAATTGTCCTACAAGTACGTTGCCTAGGAGATTTATGTGTCCAATGTGACTACCTTGTGTCTCTATCTTCAGAGATGTGCTCCTCTACCAACCACAACCACATCTTCTGTACAAGGCTGGTGATTGCACCACACGAGCGTGTGTTGTGAGTGAACCAAAGAAGATTCCACAGGCAGACGGCGAGTTCTATCCATCTTTAAAGAATGTGCCAAGTGATCATATGTACATTGACTTGGAGAACAAGTACTGATTATTACTGCATTAATAGGTATTGCATGCATGTATGCACATACAGTACCGTAAAGGTGCTTGTGGTAGTCATGGTGATACATTAGTCCAATAACCTTGTGCATATCATCACCATATAGGGAGAGATACACTCAACTGATAACAGCACTACAGCTAACACATAGTGCTAATTACAAAGAGCAAGCAAAGGCTACTTCATGCCTTGCACACTCACACATCCTCTCACACACACACATACACCACACACATACACACATGCACACACATACACACACACATACACACACACACACATGAACACGCACACACACACACACATGAACACGCACACACATGAACACGCACACACATCGCACTGTATTCACAGTTACATGTACAGGCTTGCTGGGGCTTTGCAGGATTAATGGTGGGTGTGGCACAGCTATAAGCCAGTGCTCAGGAAGGAGTGGGGGGGGGGGGGGGGGGGGGGGCGGTGGGATTTGCAAAGATGTTGAGTGATTCAGAGAAGGCACACTGTCGCCCCTTGTGAACCTACCATGCCCTTGTGGACCTGCCCCGCCCTTCTTGTGAATCTGCCCCACCCCCTCATGAATCCTGCCCTGCTCCCTTGTGGACCCTGCCCTGCCCCCTTGGGGACCCTGCCCTGCCCCCTTGTGGACCTTGCCTTGCCCCCCTTGTGAACCTTCAAATAATGCACACTTTAAAGTCACTCCAGTTCCACCAGGATGTGTGGGCTAGCTGCATATACACATTTATGTAGTGGATCCTGAATGACCTGCCTCTTCTAGATGGCTGTTCAACAAGTTTGAATGAACCCCTCCCCCCTCCAGTTTTTTTCATAGGGCTGTTTTGAATTACCATTCACAAAATCCACCTCTGCCAAGTGGGGATCTGGAATGTGTATTCAGTAACTATCAATAGTTTGCTAACATGTGCTTAATAAACTTAACTGTTTTATTAATGAAGGAGGTCGAGGTTCTGTTATATTTAATATGTTGATTGATACTTCTGATGCTTCAACGCTTGTTTATGCCTTCACAGTTTTTATTCGTCCAATTCTTGAATTCTGCTCTTCTGTCTGGTCCCTTTGCTCCTCAAAGATATCATGAGGGAGTTCAGGGTTTTCAACAAAACTAGGTGTGTCCTGTTACTGATTATAGTAATAGACTTGCCTCACTTCAGCTTGACTCCTTGGAGTACAAAAGTTGACCTAATGATATTTTGAATGACCAAAGTCCATCATTCGATTCCTACTCGCAGCACATTAAAGTTAATATCAGTTCTACCAAAGGGTCTATCAGACTCGACTCCTTATTGGAGCGTGTTATAAAGATCTGGAACAGCCTACCTGATGCAGTTGTTACCTCTAAGTCTGCTTACATGCTTACGTCATGGTGGGTCTGGGAACGAGACTAACAGTGCCATCCCGGGGCCATGTTGTTTGAGTTGGTCTCGTGCCCAGACCCAATGCATCGCAGCTGCGGGTGGATTACATCACCGCTACGCTTGCATAGGCAAAGCGTAGCGGTGATGTAATCCACCCGCAGCTGCGATGCATTGGGTCCCAACTAGTATTCTGTTACAATTGTGTTACAGAATGTGAAGCATCCAAACAACATGGCCACAGACCTGGCACAGCATCCCCCTCAATACTTTTCATCACAAATGTTCTATTACTGCCTGACCTTTCAACGCACATCCACACACATGATGGATCCTACTGGCGATGTGGCAGTGTGTGAAGGAAGTGTAGCCACTTTCTACTGCAGCTACACTGATGGCACGTTTCCCCACTTTGAACTGAACGACACTGATGTCAGCAAGTACAATGCGTTGAACGTAACCTTGACTCAGAGTGGGACGGTCTTATATCTGAAAGTGCCTGGAGAACCGTGGTCCGATAAAGCCATCATCCGATGTGTTGTCAGTGGAAACGCTAGTGTACCAGCTGTACTTCACGTACAAGGTACAGGATGGAGTCACTGACAGGATAGAGTGTCTTGAGAGAAAGAGAGAGAGGGATATGAGAGGGGTGGCATTAGAAGGGAGAGGAGGGAGGGAGACTGGAGATGAGAGGGGTGGCATTAGAAGGGATAGGAGGGAGGGAGACTGGGGATGAGAGGGTGGCATTAGAAGGGATAGGAGGGAGGGAGACTGGGGATGAGAGGGTGGCATTAGAAGGGAAAGGAGGGAGGGAGACTGGGATGAGAGGGTAGGATTAGAAGGGATAGGAGGGAGGGAGACTGGGGATGAGAGGGGTGGCATTAGAAGGGATAGGAGGGAGGGAGACTGGGGATGAGAGGGTAGGCCAATTGATAGGAGGGAGGAGTTCTGATCCTTGGCCCCTCCCCTGGTTTGAATGCTGTAACCAATGCAGCTACAGTATAAGAATGGCAGCTGTGTCCGAAGCAAATGTTCTGACCATGCACGCACAACACACAGATGCACCATTTTATGCTAGCATTGCACAAGCCTAGTTTTAGTCGTGACCATGTCCAACCAATCAGGTCCTCTTCCACTGGCTCCACTTGTCATCAGGTGTCTCTCAAATGACAAAGTACAGTTTACTCTACCCTCAACTAATGTACCAGGATCATGGTATGGGATTGTTGTGTCAGGAAATAGAGCAGGTCCACTCCTCAGCAATAGTACAACCATGAATGAGAGTGTATTCATGATGGAGGGTTGCTGCCATCCTTGTCACATGAACATCACTCCATTCTGTGGTAGCACCGTGGGGAACACTATGATGTGGATCCTGACCACACCCCAGGTGAGATCACATGACCAGATCATGAAAGGATAAGGTCCTGAACTATACATGTATGCCAAGAGATTCTGACTGTGGAGGGTCATACCCTCATACCTCCACATCCTCATGTCCGTACCCTCATGTCCATACCCTCATGTCCGTACCCTCATGTCCATACCCTCATGTCCCATACCCTCATGTCCATACCCTCATGTCCGTACCCTCATGTCCATACCCTCATGTCCATACCCTCATGTCCATACCCTCATGTCCATACCCTCATGTCCGTACCCCTCATGTCCGTTACCCTCATGTCCCGTACCCTCATGTCCGTACCCTCATGTCCGTACCCTCATGTACCTCATGTACATCCCTCATGTCCATACCTCATGTCCATACCCTCATGTCCATACCCTCATGTCCATACCCTCATGTCCATACCCTCATGTCCATACCCTCATGTCCATACCCTCATGTCCATACCCTCATGTCCATACCCTCATGTCCATACCCTCATGTCCATACCCTCATGTCCATACCCTCATGTCCATACCCTCATGTCCATACCCTCATGTCTGCACCCTCATGTCTGCACCCTCATGTCCATACCCTCATGTCCATACCCTCATGTCCATACCCTCATGTCCGTACCCTCATGTCCGTACCCTCATGTCCGTACCCTCATGTCCATACCCTCATGTCCATACCCTCATGTCCGGACCCTCATGTCCATACCCTCTCATGTCCATACCCTCATGCCCATACCCTCATGTCCATACCCTCATGTCCATACCCTCATGTCCATACCCTCATGTCCATACCCTCATCCTTGGCTGAGTTTCCTTGATTAAGGAGCACACACTACTACTCTGGTGGGCCTGTTAGGTGCTCACACTGCACTACTCACATGACTCTGGTGAGCCTGTTAGGTGCTCACACTGCACTACTCACATGACTCTGGTGGGCCTGTTAGGTGCTCACACTGCACTACTCACATGACTCTGGTGAGCCGTTAGGTGCTCACACTGCACTACTCACATGACTCTGGTGAGCCTGTTAGGTGCTCACACTGCACTGCTCACATGACTCTGGTGAGCCTGTTAGGTGCTCACACTGCACTACTCACATGACTCTGGTGGGCCTGTTAGGTGCTCACACTGCACTACTCACATGACTCTGGTGAGCCTGTTAGGTGCTCACACTGCACTAATCACATGACTCTGGTGGGCCTGTTAGGTGCTCACACTGCACTACTCACATGACTCTGGTGACCCACACTCACATACATTACACACACATGCACACACATGCACACACACAAATACACAGACTACGCACATACAGGCAGGGCACACAGACACAGCACAAACATGTTCCATTTATCATTTATCCATACATCCTTATGTGGCAGACATGCATACACCCATTTTCTGTGGATTGTGACCACACAAACACACACACACACAACACACACACACACACACAACACACACACACACACACACACACACACACACACACACACACACACACACACACACGCACACACAATAGTTGGGCCTACTAACTGGCGAATAGCCAATACGCGAAGGTCGGGCTATGCCCAACTACATACACACATGTACACAACACACACGCAACCATCAATTTCAGTGTTATGATCCGAGCTGAGCGTTCAGTTATCGTATTTACATAACAGCTGAGCCCTTCGTTAGACTAAAGCGCGGAGGGGGGAAGAAACTATTCCTGGGACACGCCTCGCGTTGCTTCCATTTCGGGCCTGCCGTGTTCACCGCGCATGGTCATTTTCCCGATAAAAGATATTACAATAGATTTATGGTTATTGGTTAAGTGTGTTTTACAGCAAAATGAACGAATTTTAACAAGTGTAATACCGAATCGAATTGTATTCACCGCTGTTTGCTGCTGGAAACTAGGTTTATGATTGGAACATTCGGTACATGTAATAGAAACAAAAACAATGATGAAGACCTGATTATGTCTGATGTATGTTCCAACGTTGTTGTTACTCTTTTTTTGCTGCAAATGGACATTAAACAGCGTCCTACACGACTGTAGACTATTACACACTCGTCACGCATGCTCTACATTAAACGCATGCATTATGCGCAACGTGTTTACATAAGGCCCACGCGGAAGACATAATGGAGGGGTGCATAGAACATCCATAGGACAGCCATCTGGAAGTTGTCCCGAAGGTTAGCTTGCCGTCTCCTCAATCATCACACATGGTTATGCTAATTAGCACGTACCTGAAGAGTGGACTGTAATCCCGAAATCCTTCGGTATTTTTTAATATGATTGTTGACATATAGGAACTGAATATCACATGAAATAAGTGCAGCTACATTGCAGTGTGTGTGGACAACGTTTGACAAAGGTTTTAAAACAAAAGTATTGCACATCAGTGCAAGGCAATAGCAGAAAAGCTGCAGACAGCATTTGGTATTGACACCAGTGGTTGATGACCTACACATACATCCAGAAAGCATGTGTAAGTGTTGCAAGCTGTCAATGGCCAGGGTGATAAGTGCCATGAAGAATAAGGTACATCACAGGAGTGCTGTTGTTCTGTTCCAGTTGGAGAAGCATTCTAATCAGGAATGCAAGATAAAGGTGTAGGGTGGGGAAGATGGTACTAAAACTGCACCTCTACAGATGGTGAGCACTTTCATGCCATTGCAAAAGGTGGCAATCCTAAAGGGGCCAGACCAACTACTGGCAGAGGATGCATCTCAGGTGTAAACCCCTAATAGATCATTTCAAGGATCAATAACAAAGCCCCTCCCTCAATCATCTCACCTGAGCATCCTTTTCCAAGACCACCACTATCAAAAGACAATCTGGTCTGTTTCAGTATTAAACCAACTGGAGTGCCCTTTATGTGTTGACATCCTGGCTCAACCGATACAGCTGCCATGCACAACATCCTTTAACAACAATAGTACTAAGTGTGAAGCTGCTGAAGGGAGTGGCAGAAACTATTGGCTGCTGCAAAAAAACAGCAAGGGCAGTACACTGAGGCTGTTGTTACCACCCACTGTATTATCCATTGGGCACATGCCAGTGTACTGAGGGCTGGAGCTTACGAAGAGCATGAGTGTGTGCTGACACTTACAGCTAGTGAAGAAAGAGCAGCAGCTGGGTTACTGATGAGGGCCATCTCCACTATTTCAAAGGGATCATCCACTTGGTACAGGGGGGAAGCGGTAAAGTGTATTCAATGTCAACAAAACACAATGTTTACCCACTATGCTCTGACCACTCTGTTTAGCCAGTGACATTCATGTGCATTACAAACCCTCACAATTCAACCACAGCTGTATGTTCAAGAAACCCTCAAGTCAAGATGCTCTGAGTTGCAGGCCATTCGAAGGGTTGTTTAGTGGTGGACAGCCATCTGTGCTCCTTCAGAATGAAGTGCTCTCACTAGGAGATGAACAACGGACGGCCTTGCTAAAGGAGGCTGGCATCTCTGATGAGATAAAATTGGACCAGCAGAGGTGCTAGCCATTAATGTAGACCTTGCAATACCCTGGAACAAGATACAAGTACTTCGAAGTATAAAGCATTGCAGTCATACCTTAACTGTCAAATGTGATGTAACTGTCTTCCAGGTGGCTGGAAGCATCAAACATTTCCCTGGCATGTGAGGAAAGAATGCGCTGTACTTCTAGGAAGGCAGTAGGAGAAAACCTAAAAGGAGAACTAGCTTGCTCCGTTTCCTTCCCACTACCATCAGGTGGAGAGGAGTTTCGAGGAGCCCCTCTGGTGTTCATTCCCGTCTTGATCCTCAAGGTTGTTGAGTTGTTGGAGGAGAATGATTGGTAATGGTTTATACCAAACATTAATTACCACCACATGACCGTTATGTTGTGCACAGCACTGGCAGGCTGGCCTGGCACAATGGTGTTTTTACCAGCTAGCGAAATGTGGATAAAACTGGGAGGGGACAAAGGAGGTGGAACATTCAAGATGAACTTCCAGATCATCAATTTTGCTGCTCCCAACTCCGTGAACAATACCTGTGTGTTTTGTTGTTTTGAGACTGATGATCGCTACACCAACTTGCACATAGCCCTTGAGCGATACGAGGAGCAAGTGGAACACCTACAGGGAATGACATGGAGGTGAGCATTATTAATACAGTAGGATGCTCAAGTGTGAGAATTGCATCCATACATGTAACCTAGGGGGTATACAGTCAAGGTTTTTTTTGTGTGGGGATTACGAGTTTGTATTGGCCAACTGCTGTAAAATTGCTTCAGATTGTTTTGCTTCCTGTAGCTCAACTTTGTACTGGTGAAGCCTTTGCAACTATTGGCTATACAAAGAGTACCTAGACTGGTCCACTTCAGTGTGGTAGAAGGCTAGCTCCAAGTCTAGAGTGTGGCATAGATCTTCAAACAATTCAAAAAGCTTTGTAAAAATCCCCATAGTGATATGCAGGTCAGGTGGGCAGATCTATTGTAGTACAATGTAAGCACATTAGCATGCATATCATGACTGAGTACCTGTTCAGTAGGGATGTCAAAGATGGGTTCACAGATGCAATTATAAACTGTTGGGCTGTTTTCCTGACTCCACCTGATGCAAGATATTTTTGATGGTGAGTGTGGATTGAATGTAGGGATCTGGGTGGAGCATGGCCACGTACTGAGAGAGGTGTTGCCATATTCTTGTTGAGGATTAAGCAATACAAGCATGGATATGATCCTGTTGTGTATGAGACATCACTGTGAGCTAATGATAAGCTCCAGAAATCCATGGCTGTGCTCATTGGAGAGTCCAATCCACTGACTGCAGACCTACTACACCAATCTGCCAATACATCTAAAATTGTAAAGCAACTGGTAAGAAGATGAGAAAATAAAGGATGCACCGGAGTTAATATGCACCCTTAGGAAACCAAGATGGCTGCTAGCACTGCAGTTGTTACAAGGGAGTTTCCTTTAAATGAAGGCCCTTTTGTCAAAGAGCTAGACATGGCTTACAGTCCATTGGTGTTCATCGGCAGCAATACTTTGGTGGCACATTTGTTGGTAACCATGTACACAAAACTCTTAAGGTAACAGAGGTAATAACACAAGATGTGTACTACTGATTAACACTCTTCTAGCTCCCTAACATCAACAAATTGTGCAGTGCTATTTGCAAATTGGTTGAAAGCAGCCTGCCTCAAAAATTGGAAATGGTTGCAACCAGGACTATGATTATGCATTTTCAAAATGCCATTCAATGTATGACCAAAACTTCATAGATAAGGCTCAAGTCCATGAACTAGGTAGGTAGTACATCCGTTCTTCTGTATGTTCACTGTTGTCATTACAATGTGTTTTAAACAGAACAATCTGTGCAGGAGTTCATGGAGTTCTTTCGGACAAACTTTCCAGAGGGCACAATACCCATGCATAAAATGTAGTTAGCATCTATACGCTAGCGATGAGCAACATATTACACCTCTCGGTCAGTTGGGGCAGGGATAGGTTGAGTCCACTGTACTGCAGCAGTGGATACAGGATTTAGAAAGGGTCTGGGTTTATCTGGTGGGTGTGGGAGACACGTACACTAAAGGAACATGATCACAACATTGCAAGCAGCATATGATCGCTACCCAATTAACATAAGCTTTGTTGCTGTGAGAATGACCCTGCCTTTGAGGTGAGGAAAAAGGGGAGGTATGTTCACCCATGACACACAAGGTGTATGGCTTAAACACACATAACAACATATCAACTCTCATAATGCTCCCATCCTTCTCCTGTTCCTTTCCTCCCATCTCTTTGCTCCCATCCTTCTCCCTCTCTTTATCTTACCTCCATATCCACCTCCCTCCTTCCTCAAACACTCCTCCTTCCCATCCCATCAAGTGGTGTCAGGTAATGAAGGAAAACCCCACTCTTCCTGAGGGCGTGGTACTCCTCTGTGCTCTGAAGGACCGCAAGTTGCTATCGTTTTCTTGTCAATGACACTCATCTGTTCACTCAAAAGGGGTGGGTGGTACTTCTCTGCCTCAAGGTAGTAAATGACCTCATCATCCATGGTTGAACCTTACTGCATAGCCCTACTGGTACATGCACATACATCCTGAACTTTGACACTTGCTATAATTATTGACCTATATGTTTAATTTATGATAAAGAACCCATGTGACATGTCGTCGTGTCGACATTAGTTTATTATTGCAACTAGCTATAATCTCTTCTACTCCTGCCTCCCCTCCTCCCCCCCTCCTCTCCCTCCTCCCCCTCCTCCCCCTCCTCCCCTCCCCCCCTCCTCCCCTCCTCCCCCTCCCCTCCTCCTTCCCCTCCTACCCTTCCTCCCCCTCCTCCCCCTCCTCCCCCCTCCCCCTCCTCCCCCCCTCCTCCCCCTCCTCCCCCTCCTCCCCCTCCTCCCCTCCTCCCCCTCCTCCCCCTCCTCCCCCTCCTCCCTCCTCCCCCTCCTCCCCTCCTCCCCCTCCTCCCCCTCCTCCCCTCCTCCTCCTCCCCC
>JABACO010000601.1:0-27846 GCA_013339895.1 Ephydatia muelleri | reverse complement strand
CATGTACTGTATAGAGTATGTCCATAATGGAGAACATGTACTGTATAGAGCATGTGCCATATGGAGAACATGTACTGTATAGAGCATGTGCCATGTGGAGAACATGTACTGTATAGAGCATGCGCCATATGGAGAACATGTACTGTATAGAGATGTGCCATATGGAGAACATGTACTGTATAGAGTATGTGCCATATGGAGAACTTGTACTGTATAGAGCATGTGTCATATGGAGAACATGTACTGTATAGAGTATGTGCCATATGGAGAACATGTACTGTATAGAGCATGTGCCATATGGAGAACATGTACTGTATAGAGCATGTGTCATATGGAGAACATGTACTATATAGAGCATGCGCCATATGGAGAACATGTACTGTATAGAGCATGTGCCATATGGAGAAACATGTACTGTATAGAGCATGTGTCATATGGAGAACATGTACTGTATAGAGCATGTGCCATATGGAGAACATGTACTATGTACCATATGAAGAACATGTACTGTATAGAGCATGCGCCATATGGAGAACATGTACTGTATAGAGCATGTGCCATATGAAGAACATGTACTGTATAGAGCATGTGCCATATGGAGAACATGTACTATGTACCATATGGAGAACATGTACTGTATAGAGCATGTGCCATATGGAGAACATGTACTGTATAGAGCATGTGCCATATGGAGAACATGTACTGTATAGAGCATGTGCCATATGGAGAACATGTACTGTATAGAGCATGTGCCATATGGAGAACATGTACTGTATAGAGCATGCGCCATATGGAGAACATGTACTGAATAGAGCATGTGCCATATGGAGAACATGTACTGTATAGAGCATGTGCTATAACCACTGCACAGTGTGTCAGGCTCTTCCCCCATACCCATTCCTTTGATACCCATGCTTTCTTTTCGGGGGGTGGGAAGAGTGTGGTATCTGACATGGTACTTGCTACAGGCAGGTTGCAGTACTTGTAAAGCATGCATGCCGGAGATGACAAGTGATGGTGATATTATGCTCACCCCATGCACAGCTGTTTTGTGCTTCACTGTAATCTGATGCACTATTTCAGTTTGAAATGTGCATGTGGACATGTATTTGTTAGGTAATCTGACTTGCTCTGCTGTGGCATTCATGATAGTGACACTTTTCTTTATTGCAGGAGAGCAGGAACTCATCAGTACAGTTTTTTGCATCTAGTCAACTTCACTTCGAATTTTACTGTGAGTGCACTTTTAATTAACACCAGTACTTATTTGTTAGAAAAGAATTACAGACATGTAATTTCTTACTTTGCAGGTACCTAATGTGTTTGTCACCACCAACCTAGACCTCCCTGAGTCATCATTTGATGCATTGGTTCAGGTCCTTGCGTGTGAACAAGAGCTTGTATGGAGGAACCGCAGTGTTGAGGGCCCAGAACGTGGGTTGCAAAGGCTCGTGTTGCTCATTACAGACAACCAGCCTCACCTTGCGGGAGATGGATGCGTACGTAGTTGTGTGTTTAGGTTGGGTGTTTTCCGAGCACTGAGATTCCTTCCTCGTTCTCTCTGCCTTAGCTGGCTAGCATATATCAACCCAATGATGGGAAATGTCACGTAAGGCCATATAACTCGTCGGTGGGGTATTTAGACACTGCTCCTGGTATACTGATATACAATGAAGATTCACTGCTCTATGTAAGTGGATGCAATGAAAATGTTTGGTGTGAGCCTTTGTTATAACGTTATAAGGATCGTCTGTGCACACCTGTACATAGATTAGTTATGGGTGTGTAGCATCTGTAGTTCCATCCCCCTGTGTGTGTGTAGGTTTGCTGAATGTGCATTGTGTGTGTGAGTGAGTGAGTGAGTGAGTGTGTGAGTGAGTGAGTGAGTGTGTGTGTGTGAGAGAGTGAGTCTGTGTGTGTGTATGTGGTGTGTGTGTGTGCAGTGTGCATTTAAACATGTGCAGTGCACACGTCCAGTGATGTTGTACTTTGTTCAAGTTGTGCGTGCAAGTGATATAGATTTACCCCATTTCCCTCTCATAGGACTACCCCAGTGTGGGTCTCGTGGCTAGCCTTCTGAAGAAGTATGATGTCATCCCTATATTTGGCATTGTCCCAATTACATCAAGTACATTATTGATCAATAATATCTTCTTATCGTCTTATCAGGTATGTGTGTGTGTGTGTGAACAGTTTATGTACATGGCTGTGTTCAAACCACACACATGTGGGATGTAGTTAGAGAGAGGGAGGGAGGAGAGAGAGGGAGAGAGGATAGAGATAGGGAGAGGAAGACAAGAAAGACAGGGAGGGAGGGAGAGAGAAAACAGCTCAGTCACCGTCCACTAATATTATGTGTCATTAGCCAAAAATAACATAAAGATTGGATTTATTCACATATCCACATGTCTACCAGGCTCTCCAGGACCTAATTACTAGTGTTGGAACTAGGCCTTTGCACGACCAATCTCTTCCTCTGCCTCTGATGTACTGGACGTGATCAAAACTATGTATCAGGTATGATGTAATACAGGGGGAGGTTTAACGCATGTGTGCACTGTGTACAAGGTATTGGATTAAATAAGTACAGGTGCATTACCTGATTGGATCATTATGGTTTGAGGTCCTAGTAGGAGACTCTATGTTTTAAGGATGATATAATCAGCATCAAGTGTACACGGTCACCAGTGCAATTGTGAGGTGTCTGAGGTCAGGGAACAGGGAGTGGTTCATCTGAAGGGAGGGACAGGGATGAAGCAGTGTGGTGTGCATTTGTGTCGTGATGATGCACATATGTGTTGCTTTACTTGGTCCACCAATTGTAGGAGGAGGTGATCCAGAACATTGCAATAACACTCCCAACTCAAAGTGATGTTGCAGTGTCTCTTTCACAAATAACTTGTCCCAGGTGAGTGCTTTTGTGTGCGCCTGTTTATTTGGGTTAGATGTAATTCAGATCAAATCACTAGTCTGACATAGCCACACCCTTGCATTGAATGTGGGGTCTGGACAGTTGCCTATCTGCCATTTCCATATTAGATTTAACAATATGACCATTATAGTAGGAAGATTATCAGTGATCTTTGCCAATTACATGTGCAGCAGGCTGAGTGTAGGTGTGCCTATTTATAGTATTGGTTTATTGCTCTCAGAGCAGCCATGCATCATGCTGTAGGAGGATTGGAGGGAGAATAAGCTTTGTTGCTGACACTCCTGAATCAGCCTTGGCGTGGTGGAGTGTTTCCTGGAGAACAGCTTGTGGTAATAATCACACAAGCTTCATCTCCATGAGGTTCCCAATGGTCTTGTGGACCTTGAAATGGGAGCAGACATCAGATGTACTTTGTTGTACTGTTAAGCCTTTGAATCAGCATGTTACCCATGATCCGGGTTAGAAACAAGTTGGTCGCTGGCCAGAAGGCAGAGGAATGGCTGAAGAAGATATAGATATGAATAGCACACGCTTTGTCAATTGACATCGCAATTCCTATGCGTATAATTAAGATACATCATAACTGACATTTAAAATATTTTAACCAATTGGTTGGCTGGTAAGACCAGACCTTAGTCTGTCCTTGGCTACAATCGTCATGGGGGGAAATTTGTCTAATAATGCATCCTCTGCTGTATTCATCCATGTTCTATCTCACTATACAGTGGTTCACTTTATGTTGGTCAAACCTGCACACAGTGCCATTGTCCCGTACAACAACATTTAGTTTGACGCCTACACTTTTGAACTGCAACACGCTATCATCAAGGTATTTACAGATCTTCACCATCTGTGCTTTGAGTCCTTCACCCATTCTTCCCCACCCATTCTTCCACCATCCCCACTGACACCTCCACCCACCTATAGCACCCTCACATTCTCAGTGCCAGGATTTGGATCAACCACTCTATCTGTGGACAAGGCCTGTAGCTGCTCATGTGACAAGGTAAGCAACTGAAATAACCTCTGTAGTTCTCTTTCGTGTTAGAATTGATACCAGCCCTTGGACCCACCAAGTCACCCTATCGCGAGCTGTTAATCACTAGCGCATTGGTTATGTTGTCATGGTCACCAGTCATTCTGTTATGTCACTTGGGCACAGATATCTATGCTTTAGTGCTTTGAATACCCTTGACCATTCATTACAAGCCCAGATATGAGCATAAAAGTGTCTCATACTCCAATTGAATAAGAAAGTAGGCCTGCAATAGTTAATTTTATTTACTTTTTGCAGTATCCGTCCATTAGAAGTATGTATAGCTCTGTCATTTGCTTTACCCACAAAATTATCAGAGTTTATCGGGCATTAGCCTTTTTAAAAGAACTCCATTCTGTGTTTATTAAATTAGGGTACACGGTCATAGAATATAACCTTGGAGTCAACATGATCTCTGAAAGCATTAGCACTTTGCGGTCTAAAAGACTTTAGAGTAGATCCAGGGTTGCCCTATAAACCTGTTCGCATGAATTGTGAAGTTACTTAGTGTAATAGTCCTGCTGTGTAATCTGTACACTGGCACATGCCAGTGGCACTATCGCATGTGCCATTATTCACACAAGGTTGACTGATGAGAGGAGGGATGAGAGGAGGAGAAGATAGGGGTGGACAGGGGGAGGGAAAAGGGGAGGAGAGGGAGAGGGTATAGAAGAGCAGTCGGAGAGGAAATAGGGTGGACAGGGAGAGGGAGGGAAAGGGGAGGAGAGTTGTAAGTGCATTATGTCCAGCATGTGAGCACTTTCATGCCAATCTGCTCATTAGATAGTCCTCAAATCATTGGTGGGTGTGTTCTTTGCCTTCCTCAGGACTGGGCCAGCGTGTGTAAGGTCAAAATGCGGGTAAGTCGCCCAGGATCAGTTGCACCTGGTGTCACTGAAATGATTAGTATTTGAGATTTGGTGGTACTGTCTGTGATCATGTCGCAAGCATATTTCCTCTACCTTTTTCCCTCTCCTAGCAGACCAGTACCAACCAGTGGGCTGGATAACTTTTAAATTGTAGTAGCAGTCACTAGTCACATGATAATTAAATTTTGTGCATGCCAGACTGAATCACAACTTGAGTCAAATAGGTTGTTTATGCTGTTATTTGCAGGATCAGTTCTGTAGTGCAAATCCTACTCTTTAAAAGTAGGCAATTGAATTTAAAATAGGAAAATTTTAAAAAGCACCACTAGGTGATTATGCTGGACATTGTCCCATATACTGTGTGTGTATGCATTTCTGTACAGTGTACACATTTTTGTGATAGCACTATTTGAACATGAAATCATTGTATGATTTGTGTTGTCTGTAAACGATAACATTACCTTTACCCTTCAGATGAAATTATGTGCAGATTTTCTATGAGGTTCCTTCTCATATTCAGACCATAAACATGATCACATATACAAATCAGCTGTAATTTACAACATCCAATCATTGCATTTTTTATACAGTGTACTTTTAGCTCAGCATTCCAGTTGCATTGTAATGAATGGTTATGCCTTTTGTTGTACAGAGCCATTGCTATGGTGTTCTGTTTTCTCCGCAGATTCCGATAACTTGTGACACTGTTCTTACATGCATAGCGGATGGCACTTGTGGCAATGTGATGGCAGCAAACTCAGGCTAGTGCAACTATTTCATGAATTTGATATTTGTGCAGTGTTCATAGACATTTCTATATGCCTAGCCTAAGAAAGCATGCAGCACAGGGTACAACGTACACACATGAATCGAGCAGCAAAAGACATGATGCGAATAGATTACAGTAGATGCAAAGAATCCAGTCATCTTGAGGGATATTGAAATGGATCATGTGACTAGATAAAGTTTTGAGGACAGTAGAGCCAGTCTAACCCAACAGACCATAGATACGTGTATCAGTTTGAGGGGAAATGACAGAACAGCAGCATTTGGGGAATCAGATGTGTTTGTGATATAGGTTTGTGAACTTCACTATTCTGTGCCATTGTAGATCAACAGGTTGCCAAGACTTGCATCGTTTCTGGTAACTGTGCATATAGCTACAATTTATCTCTTGATAACCAAGTGATCAGTCATACCAATCCTGGTAAGGTTGCATACTGCATAAGTATTAGGACAGAGAAACCATTAAAGTGATACAATTATTTAATTTTAAGACAAATAAGTTGATTTCTTCGTTATTTTAGTAATTTTTAATCACCAAATTAAATGATACACTGAGAGAATTACAGTGCATTAAAAAATGCAACCAACTTTGCCAACATGACACAGAACATCAGATTTATTAGAGAGCTGCCTTGGCTATGTACACGTAGTTATATTGTGTCAGATGCTTTATTAATGTCACATGCATTGAGCCATATGAAGCCACATTGCACCTTTATGAATGCGTCACGAGTATACTTCACTACAAGTGTTAAATATTAGCCGTTTCAACAATTGGTATTCTATATAAATGAAGTACACTTAAGAACTGAGTGCAAATCTTGTAATATGACATGTTGATTTTGTGCACATTACGAGATCAGAGAGCGCCGGCTTTCAACGAATCAAGACTGGTATTACGTTAAGAATGTAAGTCCACTCATAGTGTGGATTGGTTTTCTCCTGGTAAACGCGTTCACTGTGATTTATGCTACACACAGTCCTGACTTCCTTTAGCTCCGCGTACGTCTTTACACCCGGGGCTATCAAGCTGGCTAGCAGCTGGTACGCTTTCGGACCTATTGCTGACAGAAAAATAGAGCGTTTCTTACTTACGTCGTTAATTCCATTTGCTTCAAAGAACTGTTCTTTGAAGCAAATAGAATTAACGATATAAAAGAAACAGAGGAATATGTCGAAAGGATACTTTCGACTTATTGCGGCCATCCTCTTTTCCTTCTGTATACTCCAATAGAGCCATAAACGACTGCCATCCCATCCTTGCCACCAATTTGTGATATCCTAGGTTAACACATCAATTCTCCAAATATAATTGGCAAAACGTTACAAGACACCTCTTAAATACCTGCGCAGATCGAATCACATTCATCTATCACACCCACGTACACGAATCATGAAGTAATTAGCTAGTCCAATCACGACACTTAACAATAAGGTTATTCAACTCTTAGAAGAAGATTATAGGTAGGTAAACAATGCACAGTAAATTATGGCCATAGCACACCAGCACTGGACAACTGACTTAGCATGGTGGATTGATTGTTGAATGTGAGGTGTGAGTGATGGTGATGTAATGAACACCTGTAAGATGAACGTCCAAATTGTCAATGTCCCTCGCCAAACTCTGTGCACAATAGCTGTGTCTTCAGTTGTTTTGAGGCACCTGACAGTGTCGCCAACTTGGGCATAGTATTCAGGGACCAGGCTGAACAGCTTCAGGCTATGAAGTGGAGGTATGCGTAAATTGCAATATGTAATGGTTTTCTACCATATTTGCATTAACTCTTTCATGGACAACAGAGCAATATTGCGCCGCAGGTCCTATACTAAAGCCACTCTTTTATCTAAACAGTTAACTCTTGAATATATTGATCAGTTTGTTTCCTGGCTATATCTAGTGTAAGTAGTTTGCTAACTACGTTTTCCTGCAACACTTTTCTTTGCACAACATGCGTATTGTAAAATTGGCTTTGCCTGCGAAAGAGTTAACTGACATACAGGGAATTACCACTGAAGGTATTTTCATGTGGTGATGACAAATGTCTTGGCAGGATGTATGGTCTTTCTGGTGCATGTGGTATGCTTATTCATTCATCTATCTGTACAATGTGATCATTTGAGATTTCATACATGCAGGGAAGCACCCATGCATGCCTAGTATATGACATTGATCACAACCAGATGCAGGTTGTACTCACTACTCACCGAGAGTAGCTTGGAAACAATTGTAGCAAACTACAGGTCCTTCTTGGCTGCTGGAGGAAATTCAATACACAAAAGTGCTATGCAATATTCAAATTGTAGTTTAGAGCCTGCTTTTAGTATTCCAATATCACAAGTAAGCTTACATGAGCACTTATATGTCTATCCTTAATAGGTATGCCTACCTAGGTTCCATGGTCTGTGGAGGATGCTTGCCACAGTTATGATATACAGTTGGCGTTCATAAGTCAGCCCCAGTAGCACCTCAAAGCTTCTCAGCTTATTGTACAGAGCTGCAATTGCTACAGACACAGAAGGCGAAATATACAGAGGCCCAGGATGAACTTGCCACGTCTGAGGAGCTGCTCAACTATGTTGCTACAACTCTGGGAAAGAAGAATCCTATCCCCAGAGGCTTATATCAGCCAGGTGAATGAGAACATATGAGAAAGTCAAACAAGTTGGACGATAACTATTAATAACTATGACATGATTAGGAGAGAGAAATAGCTCATGATACAAAAGTGGTGGAGTAGAGCTTTAACATCCATGAATGCCCATTTGTTCAAGGACTGGACAAAGCACTTCAAGCCTTCAACATTAAGCAACAACAATATTTCAAAGGAATGTTTGTTGGCAATCACATACACAAGGCTCCTAAGGTACTAACTAGCATTTTCTAAATTTCATTTTACTAGCCAGCACATATCACCACACTGTGCAACTTAATGATAGAAGAAGCGCAAGAGAAGTATGTTGCTATCATTGGCTCTGTAACTGAGACATCGTGGGAATTTATTACTGCATTCTCTCTACTTGCACAATGCCATACTGTCTACCAAAATCTACCAGCCTAGCAGCTTTATGAGTGTGCAATGTAGGAGATTAAGGGGATGCATGCATCATCTAAGGAGCATAGTGAAGAAGCCAAAGCTCTGGAAAGCAGATTTAGCAGGTGCAGAACCATATCTGGGACACAAAAACAACACTGTATGAAACCTGTGTCAAAGGACACAAAAACAAAATCTTTCCAGAACGGCTGTTTTTTTATTTAAATTTGGCTAAAATAACACTAAGAATTGTATATAGTATTTATCTCTTTGGGCTCTGGTCCATTTCAGTTTGCCTACAATAGAGCTATTTTTGGTCAAGGCTTGTTAATCTAAGTTGCACAAGATATAAACCAACAAAGTACAAAGGTCAAAAGTATCAATTAACCATTTGTTATAAATAGGGAATAAATTCATTGAAAGCCAACAATGGTTAATAAATATAAAAGTTTGGTTTAAATCTGAAGAAGGGGGGGGGGGGGGGGGGGGGAGAAAGGGTTCGAATTTGACAGAATTAGCCTACTTCTCCTGCAGCTTTCTTATTTGGTAATGACAAAACCTTGCGCCAGGAGTTGTATTAGCATTTTTTACAACCCAACTCGATCTTATTTGGTAGTTGCTATACTGGACACATGCAACTGCCAATACATAGCTCGAGATTAATCTAAAGTGCATATTTCATTCTTTAAAAAATGTTCCTATCTGAGTCAGTTATGCGTGGTCAAGAAGGAGGAGGAGGGGCAGGTACGAGGACGGACATTGCACCCTTTTGTACATTGTTCTCTACAGCCGTACAGTTTTGCGACAAGGAAATTGCTCCTTTTTGTCGATTTAAACAACAAACTAAACGATCCGATCGTCGGGAGTGTTTTAATAACATTCATAGTCGCGGTCAAATCCTATTATGGAAGTTTCTAGCGAACATAAACCCCAGATAAATAACCGTGAGAAAGCATCGTTAATGAGAGGTAACATCTAAACTATGAGTACCTAGTGTCCAGTCGGCAAACTACTGTTATCTGGATTGGGGAGATGTTTTTGAAACTTTCTCTTGCAGTACTTGTTACGCTGTGCTACAGGGAAGGTAAGTGCCGGTCATACGGTCAAGCGTATATATGTTAGTACCGGTCTTGGGCACCACATGCAGGTGTGTGTATGAGCGTATGCCTACTCTGATTCTAAATACGTAAGAGGCAATGTGTAGAGGACATTTCAGACTTCTAGAATATCAACTATATTGCAATCGTGAGATAACGTGCGTTATAGGTCAGGTCCCTCTTTTCGCGGAACCGATCCTATATATAGGCGGCAAGGGGGCGGCGGGTGCGGGAGGGGAAGCGCGGAAGCTCTGCATGCAGCCGGTACAACATTTTAATTATATAGGTCACTTGTTTTGTGTACTTTGGGAGAACAAATCTGCATTACAGATTAGTTGTCAAGAAATGTCCTGAACCAACTTCAGTCACTGTATAGTTACAACTTTAGGCGCTAGTTGTACACCTACATCCCTGCTACGTGAACGTAGCTGTGATGTGATCCATCTGCTGCTGTGTACTGGGTCCCCGGGGTCGAAGCTAGTGAGAATGTAATTTGATGTTTAATTCCTACGTTTCACAGCATTTGCGCAACCATGTACTGATCAGACGATGTGCGGAAAGTGCCTCCAAACACCAGGCTGCGTTTGGTGCAATTTCACAGTAAGTTTTACTCGGGAGGCCGGAGGGGGAGTTACTAAGATTCGTCGTCCTTTTCTCCTCCACCGTAAAAAAAGATGAGTGTGATAATCACACCTATGCATTGAAGGCGGTAATGGCGGTGTGCCATGCTTCTGCTCTGCAAAGTCATGCGTGCTCTGCGCATTTAACAGTGGCTAATCCAGGAATTCGGCAAGGGGGGGGGGAGGGGGGGGGGGGGGGGGGGGGGGAAAGTTGTCATCGCCATACATTTTATACGGAAGGGAACACCAATTAAATGGTTCCATCAGTGTAGTAGGAAATAAAATGGCGGAATCAATGGATTGCGATGCTGTAACTCACAGCAAAACAACGCGTCGAATCAATTATTGATTTCACAACGGATTTGAACTCAATTGTTAAATCAAGGCATAATTTCACAGTAAAATCAAGTTCGCTTGATTTGCGCTTGATTTTACTGTCAAATCATTTGTGAATCAATAATTGATTTGACGCGCGTTTTTTCACTGTTGTTGCATTCTCAATTTGGTAACTTACTTCAACAAAGAGTTGTGCCGAACTTGTGCGTAGGGGGTGACACATGCACTTTCGATCCTATTGGATGCTGCACAATCCCAATCCTAAACTCAAACATGCGATCAATGTATATACCTTGGGATAAAGGAAAGGCTAGCTGCTCCAACTTGCAAGAAAGCTGCTCCAAGGTTGTAGCTGGTGTTTCCACGTACAATGCAGAGGAAGAGAAACCAAAAAAGACAGCTTCTGTCTCTTTTTCCTTCATAATTCTTCATACTTGAGAGTCGCAATCGACGGTGTCCTCCCATTTACACCTGAGTTCCAACGACGAAACAAAAAAAAAAGTATTTTGTGCGGAAGTACGTTGTCCACACTGGACCACACAACAGGTCGTTCATATGATCAGTACACAACCAGACAGACGAATACAATAATGGAAAAATAGGCCTCAGCACGCGCTGCACGCCCACAACCGCACACATGTCCAAATGGTTATCGGCGACTTTTTTTGTTAGTGTACTAAGTGCATTAGAGACACAAACTATAGTGATCGATTTGTCTTAGTAAGATCCCCTCGATTATTCACAAAAATAGCCAATGCGACGAAGCTATCGTTTCCTTTACGCCCACAAAGGCATCACTAACAGACGGAACGAAAAAAACTCGCGTCTGAATACATTTACAGTCAGAAACACGCATTTCTTAATATCCATACCTCTCAACAAGTCGTAGGACACAAGAGAAAGCCTCAAACTAGTCAAAAGTTATAGTAGCGTGGTCGCTAAGAAAGTGTTAATTAATTGATACTACACTGGCGGCCCGAAGCTTGGATAATGCAATGTATTGCAGCACGTGATCCGTTTCCAATCCCTTCCGTATAAAATCTATGCCATCACGCAAAGCACAACGCCGTTACGGTACGGTACGGTCCAGACTACAGCGTGCAATAAACAGACACGACATAGTTAACAAACATGGGGTATAAAAATTGCTTAACAATATTCAACATCTATTATTGAGGGGATAGCCAACATTTCACACCTGCCTACCGTTGGGGGTGGCTATGCCATAAAGCTGTGTTTTGTGTTGAGTTCATTTAGTAACAGATATGGTTGGCATATGCTTTTATAAAATAATGCAACTACATTCCATGTTCAGGGATCATTGTCCTCAGTCCAATGGATTTAGATAACATATATTACTGTACAGCTATGTTCATTAACACTAGTTAGGCCTACTTTGTAAACTCCCAAGTCCCAATTTGGGAAACTAGTCAGGAGTGCTTTTTGACGAACGGAAGGAGAATATAGAAGAGGAGACAAATAAAATGGTGGATATTGAAGTGCCAACCTGTTGCTCCACGAAAACGGCACTGTTCGACAAAGTGCACGTTGTGTGTATGTCTATATTTATCGTGTTTGGTGAATTATATGTCAAAACACAAGTTTTGTGCCCAAGGGGCCACACACATAGGAGTGTATTGCCTGTGGCTGCACTCAAACCTGTGTTATCCTGCTCCTAGACCTTCGATGGCGCACGATGCTTTGGAAGGAACGTTAGCTCATCAATGGGTTGCAGCAGCATCGTTGATCCCAGGAGTGCTCCTACCACCACATATGTCCCAGTATGTCCTGTTTGTGTGTGTGGGGTGTGTGGTGTGTGTGTTACAAGTGGTGTGTGCATGTGTGTGTGTGTGTGTTACAAGTGGTGTGTGTATGTGATGTGTGTGTGTATGTGGTGTATGTGTGTGCAGCGTGTGTGTGTGTGCGTGTGTGTGTTAGTGTGTGTGCATGTGTGTGTGTGTGTGTGGGTGTTGTATCATGTGCTGTGTTATGTGTGGTGTGTTGTGTGATTAGTATGTGTATGTCTGCATGTACAGGTCTATGCACATTGGCATTGTGTGGAGTATTTAAGAGGCAAACACATCTCAGCCATTTCGATTTCATAGCATGGCTGGATCATGTGTCTTTCCATTTCATCTGTCTGTGACTCTTTAATTCAGGCTGCAACGGACTCAATATATACTACCACTCCAAACGTTGTACTGAGACCAGGTACGTCCTTGTGGCCAGTGTTGTAACCTACAGTAATCACTGTCTGGTTCACAAATGTAACGCCCATTGGTCAGGTGATCCTTTGACTGTCAGTGTGAATGTTGAGTCACTACCCAATGCACCGTTGGACTTGTACATCTTGATGGACCTGTCTGACTCCATGGCTGCTCCATTGGCAACTGTGAAAAGTATTTCACAGCTTATTGGTGAGATCATATGAGTTTACATGTAAAACAAATATATATGTGTGTGATCAGTATGGGATTTTTCTTGGAGGGAGGTGGAAGCTTTACAGAACCGCTGAATTGATAAGCCCTGTGTTCAGGCACATACCTAAGGAGTGGAGAAATACATGTGTTTATTTTTTCATGTATTATTCATCCATGACCATTTTTGTCCTCTTGCTTGTTTTGCGCTGGCCACTAACCCAAGTGACCTACCTACTTTCTCGAAGTGAGATCCTTCTCTTTAAACACACAAATAAAAGTGACGATCAGCCTTAGTGTACTGCCTCCTGCCTTGCCACAGCTCAACAAGTGTCCAGTATCACCACTAATGTCAGGATTGGATTTGGAGCCTTCAATGACAAGCCAATCTACCCTACTCACCTCAGACACCAGCTGGCTGTCTTCCTGGTAGGGATGCTCCGGACTGCTCTGATAGGTAAGCATGAAGCACTGTTACTCCCCTGGCACTCCTCACACACACATGCACACACATGCACACACACATGCACACACACATGCACACACACATGCACACACACATGCACACACATATGCACACACAATGCACACACACATGCACACACATGCATACATGCACACACACATGCACACACACATGCACACACACATGCACACACACATTCACACACACATGCACACACACACTCACACACACACATGCACACACATGCCCACACACTTGGACATACACACGCACACTGGTACTGCTCTGATACATATATGTACAGTTCTTGTAGAATCACTGTATACTGTACCATATAGAGAACATGTACCATATGGAGAACATGTACTGTATAGAGAACATGTGCCATATGGAGAGCATGTATTGTATAGAGCATGTGCCATATGGAGAACATGTACTGTATAGAGCATGTGCCATATAGAACATGTACTGTATAGAGCATGTGGCATATGGGGAACATGTACTGTATAGAGCATGTGCCATATGGAGAACATGTACTGTATAGAGCATGTGCCATATGGAGAACATGTACTGTATAGAGTATGTGCCAATGGAGAACATGTACTTACAGTATGTACCATAGCCACTACATAATGTGTCAGGCTCCACCCCCATACCCTTAATGAAGCATTCCTTTGATACCCATGCTAGGGAATATTCTTTTCAGGGGGTGGGAAGGGTGTGTGACTGACATGGTACTTGCTACAGGCAGGTTGCAGTACTTGTAAAGCATGCATGCCGGAGATGACAAGTAATGGTGATGTTATATTCAAGCACTCCATGCACAGCTGTCTTGTGCTGGAGATGACAATGTGCCCCAAAATAATGCACTAATTGTGCCTTGTACATGCACAACTGCCTGTGTTTGATCACTAATTTTAGTTTAAAATGTGCAGAAATGTATTTGTCAAGAGTAGATTAGGTAATCAGACTTGCTCTGCTGTGGCATTCATGATAGTGACACTTTTCTTTATTGCAGGAGAGCAGGAACTCGTCAGTACAGTTTTTTGCATCTAGTCAACTTCACTTCAAATTTTAGTGTAAGCACACTTATAATTAATACCAGTACATACATGTATTTGTATGCATTAATGTATGTATCTATTGTATTGTCTTTTGATTTATTAGTTAAAAAGAATTAAGCCGTGCAATCTTATACTTGCAGGTACCTAATGTGTTTGTCACCACCAACCTAGACTCCCTGAGTCTTCATTTGATGCATTGGTTCAGGTCCTTGCATGTGAACAAGAGCTTGGATGGAGAAACCGCAGTGTTGAGGGCCCAGAACGTGGGTTGCAAAGGGTCGTGTTGCTCATAACAGACAACCAGCCTCACCTTGCGGAGATGGACGCGTACGTAGTTGTGTGTTTGGGTTGGGGGTGTTCCGGGCACTGAGATTCCTTCCTCGTTCTCTCTGCCTTAGCTGGCCAGCATATATCAACCCAATGATGGAAAATGTCATGTAAGGCCATATAACTCTTCGGTGGGGTATTTAACAGTACTCCTGGCATACTGATATACAATGAAGATTCACTGCTCTATGTAAGTGGATGCAATGAAAATGTTTGTTGTGAGCGTTTGTTAACGTTATAAGGATCGTCTGTGCACACCTGTACAGTGTTTAGTTATGGGTGTGTAGTATCTGTAGTTCCATCCCCTGTGTTTGCTGAATTTGCATTGTGTGTGTGTGTATATGTGTGTGTGTTTGTGTGTGTGAGTGTGTGTGTGTGTGTGTGTGTGTGTGTGTGTGTGTGTGTGTGTGTGTGTGTGTGTGTGTGCAGTGTGCATTCTAAATGTGCAGTGCAGTGATGTTGTACTTTGTTCAGGTTGTGCATGTACGTTTGCCCCATTTCCTCGTAGGACTACCCAAGTGTGGGTCTTGTGGCAAGCCTTCTGAAGAAGTACGATGTCATCCCTATATTTGGCATTGTCCCAATTACATCAAGTACATTATTGATCAATAATACCTTCTTATCGTCTTATCAGGTATGTGTGTGTGAACAGTTTATGTATTCAGCAGCATGTTCACACCACACACATGTGGAATGCAGTTAAAGAGGGAAGGAGCGAGAGAGAGGGAGAGAGGGATAGTGATAGGGAGAGGAAGACAAGAAATACAGGGGAGGGAGAGAGAAACAGCTCAGACACAGTCCACTAATATTATGTGTCATTAGCCAAAGATTGTAGTTATTCACACATCCACATGTCTACCAGGCTCTCCAGGACCTAATTACTAGTGTTGGAACTAAGGCCTTTGCACGACCAATCTTCCTCTGCCTCTGATGTACTGGATGTGATCAAAACTGTGTACCAGGTATGATGTAATACATGGGGAAGTTTAATGCATGTGTGCACTGTGTACAAGGTATTGGATTAAATAAGTACAGGTGCATTACCTGATTGGATCATTATGGTTTGAGGTCCTAGTAGAAGAATCTATGCCTTAAGGATGATATAATCAGCATCAAGTGTACACGGTCACCAGTGCAATTGTGAGGTGTCTGAGGTCAGAGGAACAGGGAGTGGTTCATCTGAAGGGAGGGACAGGGATGAAGCAGTGTGGTGTGTATTTGTGTCGTGATGATGCACATATGTGTTGCTTTACTTGGTCCACCAATTGTAGGAGGTGATCCAGAACATTGCAATAACGCTCCCAACTCGAAGTGATGTTGAAGTGTCTCTTACTCAAATAACCTGTCCCAAGTGAGCGCTTCTTGTGTGCTAAATGTGCTTCATATCAGATCACTAGTCTGACATAGCCGCACCCTCGCATTGAATATGGGACTGGAAAGTTGCCTATCTGCCATTTGTTCTGACAAATTCCACATTAGATATAACTATATAGAATAGTATAATAGGGTAGGAAGAGGAGCAGAACAGATTATCAGTGCTCTTCACCAATTACATGTACAGCAGACTGAGTATAGGTGTGCATATTTATAACTTTGGTTTATTGCTCTCAGAGCAGCCATGCATCATGCTGTAGGAGGATTGTAGGGAGAATCAGCTTCGTCTGACACTCCTGAATCAGCCTTTCCTTTGAGCCTTCGAATCAGCATGTTACCTATAGATCTGGGTTAGAATCAAAGTGCGGGATCACTGGCCAGAAGGCAGAGGAATGGCTGAAGAAGATAGAAATGAATATCAAATCGTATGCGCATAATTAAGTTACATTGATTTCAAGAATGTATTCAATTTAGTCTCCAGAGGTGCTGTTCTTCAGGAATGCACAAAGCATTTCCCACATGTGTTCCTTTGGGTAGCTTTGTGTTATGGCTCTCACCCTTTTCTGTGGTCCCCTATGGGTCAGCTAACATCACAATCAGGCGTATAGCAGGGAGATCCACTGGTCTTTTCTGTTTGCATTGGTCTTGCATAAGGTTGCTGGAGCTATTAAAGAGGGCAGCCAACTTTGTATCAAGCTTTGTATCTGGACGATGGTATCTTAGCAGGCAACAAATCTTCAATTTGTAGATCCTTGTCCCTTATACAGGAGTTAGGACCCTCTCTTGGCTTGTATGTCAACATCTCTAAATGAGCTGTACTGCCCCGGTGATACTACCTCTTTCCCATCAGAACTCATTTGCCCCCAATACGTGATTTCATATAGTGTGCAAACGTTATTGCCTCAACATTAGGCACACCGCATGATTGATGTTGCTGCCACAGGCCCACAAGGGGCATTTACTTTACTCTGTTTTTGTGGTAGTTTTTGCAGGTTAAGTTACTTGGCTTGCTCACTCCAACCAATTTGGTTTTAGATGCTTTCAAGCTTTTTAACAATGACATCCACCACTGTTTCATGGATTGTACAGGTTTCGAAACTTCTGATAAGGCATGGTGTCAGGCACAGCTTGGCCTCAACAGGGGTGGTAGGGCTGTCCCTTCACTCCAGCTCAACGTTTATTGCCTCCTTCTGTTCCTCTGGTGTTTATGATTTCGATGGCATACACCTTACAAATGCCTTGGATCACTTCAATGCTCATGTTCCCCAATCAACAAACTGTCCGTCATTTCTGCGATCTCCTCACCTGTCAGTCAGAAGCTCATATCTTCAAAAGTGGATGACTATACCACTTAACCTGCAAATGTGTGGGTGATGTTATCTTACGCCATAATGCGTTCAAGAACACCCTAGTGCACTTCCTCTACCATGCTCATGCTTCTGAAGTTGGCACTGGGCTTTTTCCGCCCATTC
This sequence comes from Ephydatia muelleri, assembly GCA_013339895.1. Classification (NCBI taxonomy): domain Eukaryota; kingdom Metazoa; phylum Porifera; class Demospongiae; order Spongillida; family Spongillidae; genus Ephydatia; species Ephydatia muelleri. Next base: position 10,018 of record JABACO010000601.1, on the reverse strand, counting down.
ACAGTCATGACCTGCAGATATTCTGTTGCAGAATTGGGATCTTGGAAGCCCTGTTGCCCTGGACATCGTTGTTGTCTCACCACTGAATCCTTCAACTTTAGCTGAACGAGAGCAATGGTTGGAGCAGTTTTGAGGCGACGGAGAGCAGAAAACACCAGACCAATGAAGGAAAGTGCTTACTGTAGGGTGTAGGGTGGGTCTCAACCCCCCTAGCAGTTGACTCCTATGGGACTTGGGACAGAGAGGCTTTGATTTTTCTGGCACAACTCACAGCTAGGCTTGCGATTCCCAAGTCACTGCCCAAGTGTCGCAGGCATCTTTCAACATTTTTTATCCTAAGCATTTGCTTAATAAGAGCAAATGCCAGAACCATCCTTCGAAGGGTATAGAACCAAACCAATGTAGTTTTTAGTAGTTTAATATAGTCGTACTCTAAGCTTCCTTTTAATTATTATTATTAATTTCTTCGAGTGATTAAAAACTGAAATATTTTGTTGGTCGGTAAGACCAGTCCTTCGTGGTCTTGACTACGATCGTTATGTGGGATAGTTGTCTAATAAAGTATGCTCTGCTGTAATATCCATGTTCTATCTCACCATACAGTGGTTCACTTCTTGGTCAAACATGCACAAAGTGCCATTGTCCCATACAACAACATTTAGTTTGACGCTTACACTTTTAAACTGCAACACGCCATCATCAAGGTATTTACAGATCTTCACCATCTGTGCTTTGAGTCCTTCCACCCATTCTTCCACCATCCCCACTCACACCTCCACCCACCTATAGCGCACTCACATTCTCAGTGCCAGGATTTGGAGCAACCACTATATCTGTGGACAAGGTCTGTAGCTGTTCATGTGACAAGGTAAGAAACTGAAATATATAAGCACTGTAGTTCTGTTTCCGTTGGCAGTCATACCAGCCCTCTGATCGCCAAGTCACCCCTGCATGTACCGTATTGAGAGCTGGTAATCGCTAGCGCTTCAGTTATGTTATCATGGTCACCTGTCATTCTGCTGTGGTGTGAGCTGTTTGCTTTAAATACCCTCGACATTCATTACATTCTATTGACAGCCCAGAGATGAGCCATAAAAAGAGTCTCATAGTAAATGTCCCAAACAAGGCCAACAATAATTAATTATGGTTTCCCTATTTTATGAGTTTTTTGTAGTATCTGTACCTTAGTAGTATGTGTAGTTCTACCATTTACTTTACCCCCAAAATTATCGCAGTTTTTCTGGCACAGCCTTTTGGTAAAAAGAACTCCTATCTGTATATTTAATTAGGATGCATGATCTTAGAATATAATTTTGCAGTCAAAATGATCTCTGAAAGTATTAGCACTTTGTGGTTGTCATATGGTGATCTAAAAGGCTTCAGAATATTATTTGGTAAATCCAGGGCTGCCCTATTAACCTGTTCACATGATTGATAAGGATACTTTGGCAACACTAAGGTAAACACACATTATGTACAATACAGGGTTACTGTGTTTATTCTCTGGTGCTCATGATGGTGTCATTTATGCACCCAGGGTTGTGTAGTACATTTGCTGTGATGTAATGTTCTCCTCATCAAGTCCTTTTCATTACAGAATGTGACAGTGAACGCACAGCAATGTAACTTCCGAGGAAATTTCTCTTGTGGTGGATGCATGTGCATAGCAGGGTGGTGAGTGACATGATGTAACCTGCCATTCAGTCTGCATGCACCTCACAGTCTCTTGGTGGGACAGGGATGTACATACATCACTAGAACGAGAGCCAGACTCTTTACTAGACCGTCTACTATCAGTTGAGGCTTCTTTAAACTTTTACAGCAGCAAATATAAACATCACTCATTAATCATATGGGTTAGGAACATGTTGAGAATAGGTGCTGCAGGGTCATTGATTAATATTAGTTAATTGTAGTAACCTGTAGTCCAAAATGCAACCACAAGCCTCCTATAAAGTAGTCTCGGTAGCCTCCTGTAGTACGCAATAGTCTGGGTTGTGTTGCATCAAATGACAATAAAGTCTAGAAGACTTTAAAGGAAGATTGTGTGGTGGGATTCAAACAGCAAATCAAAGGAACTAAGATACGAGATTGTCACTCAGTCTTCCTCTAGTCCCTCCCTTTTTGCACTGACTTGTGTGAAGTAATGTTAGGGCTCATCATGGGGATGAGATGCACATGAGTTATTTCATCCTGCATGTGAGCAATTCAAATTACATACCAACCTGCTCATATGATAGTCCTCAAATCATGCTTGGGTGTGTTTTTTGCCTTCCAGGACTGGGCCAGCGTGTGAACAGTCAAAATGTGGGTAAGTCACCTAGGATTAGTGTCACTGAAATGATTAGTAATCTGTGATCATGTTGTTAGCATACTCCCTACTCCTTTTTCCCTGTCCCTCTCCCTATCCCTCTCCTCCCTTTTCTGACTCCCTCCTCTTGTCCCCTTTTCCCTCTCTTTCTCCTCCCCTTTTCTCTTTCCTTCCCTATCTTCCTTTCATCAGTCAACCTTGTGTGAATAATGGCACATGTGATAGTGCCACTGGCATGTGCCAGTGTGCAGATTACACAGCAAGACTATTCAGTAATGACAGCCTGCTGGTAAATGACAGCCTGCTGGTGAAACTATTCAGTAATGACAGCCTGCTGGTGAATATGTCAAAACTATTCAGTAATGACAGCCTGCTGGTAAATGACAGCCTGCTGGTGAAACTATTCAGTAATGACAGCCTGCTGGTGAATATGTCAAAACTATTCAGTAATGACAGCCTGCTGGTAAATATGTCAAAACTATTCAGTAATGACAGCCTGCTGGTGAATATGTCAAGACCATTCAGCAATGACAGCACAAGTGGAATCCTGCTGGTGAATATGTCAATGTGTTTCCAACTGCAGCACACCATTTAACACACCTTAATTCCATATAGCCTCCATATACACCCAAATTCACTGGGTCGACATGTTTGTGCACCAATTTCCAGAATTGTCCAACTAACAGCCAGAAGTACATATGCAGTGGTAAGTCTGCTGAAGCTTTTGTACAGAGCATGTTGGAATATCAATAATACAATTACAATTTCTTAACCATTATGATGAGACAAGACAAATAAATAATGAAAGATAGAGGGCCAACCACTAACCATGACCTCATCATGGTAGTGGCACGTCTGGCCACACCCAAGGGTAGCCTTGGTCCCAGACAGGCTTGAAGAGGAGGACCTGCACCCCCTATAATATGCCTGACCAGTACCCCGACCCTTTTATAGACAAACCAGTGCACATATGGGGAAATCAGGCATGGCTTGCATGACATTTGATAGGGAAGCTTTCCAGCATATCTGAAATGAAAGGAGCATTAACGCATACTTAATATGGTGACCATCGTATGTCCACCATGACATTAGCATGATTGTATAATTCATTTTAACGCATACATAGAAGTGACCACCATTCCCACTGCCAAAAGTATTGTCCAGCCTTACATTACTCTCCGCCCGTACGCACAGGCAGGGGACAATGCGCCTGTCATAGCTGTGCGTGTGATGCAACACTGTACAGCTGGAAGTGGCAGGGCAAAGCCTGCGAATGTCCCGCTTCCAACTACAGTGACTGCTTTGACACAACATTTAAGGTGATTATCAGGATGGAGGAGGGAGGGGGGGGGGGGACGGGCTTTTTGTGGGAAAGGAGAAGTGATGCTGCTCCTTATCTTGCTTTTGCTTACAGAGTGGTCCACTTTGCAGTGGTAATGGTATATGCTCTTGTGACAGTTCTGGCAAAGGAATGTGTGTGTGCAGCAGTGGCTACACTGGAAAGTACTGTGAGAGTAAAGTGAGGGACAATAGCTTCTTCCTTAAATCTGATATGCTTCATCACTTCGGTACAAGGACAGTTGGGTAGTTCACGCATACGGCTCACTTTTTGCTTTTTGAATTAAGTACTAAGAGTTGATTCATGACAGCTGTGTTCTGAAGTTTGTTGGAACATTTAGCAGACCAGTACCAACCAGTGGGCTGGATATCATTTTAAATTGTAGTAGCAGTCACTAGTCACATGATAATTAAATTTTGTGCATGCCAGACTGAATCACAACTTGAGTCAAATAGGTATTTTATGTTGTTATCTGCAGGATCAGTTCTGTAGTGCGAATGTAATAAATATCCTTCTCTTTAAAAGTATTTAAAGTAGGAAAATTTGAAAAAACACCACTAGGTGATTATATGTCGCATATACTGTGTGTATGTACAATGTAGGCATTACTGTGATAGCACTATTTATAGATGAAATAATGTTATGATTCGTGTTGTCTGTAAGCGATCACATGACCTTTACCCTTCAGATAAATATTTGGGAAGATTTTCTATGAGGCCCTTTCTCGTATTCAGACCAACTGGGACTAAACATGATCACCTATGCTAACCGGCTGGAATTTACAACATCCGATCATTGCATTGTATTTTTTTACAGTGTAATTTTAACCCAGCATTGAAGCTGCATTATAATTACTGGTTATTCCTTTTGTTGTACAGAGAGATTGCCATGGTGTTCTGTTTTCTCCGCAGAATCCGATAACGTGTGACACTGTTCCTACATGCATAGCGGATGGCAATTGCAGTTTAATGGCAGCAAACTCAGGCTAGTGCAACAATCTCATTTGCTTTAATAAATTTGCAGTGTTCATAGACATTTCTATATGCCTAGCCTAAGAAAGCATGCAGTACAGGGCACAACGTACACACATGAATTGAGCAGCAAAAGACATGATGCGAATAGATTACAGTAGATGCAAGAATCCAGTCATCTTGAGGGGATTTTGAAATGGATCATGTAACTAGATAATGTTTTGAGGACAGTAGGCCAGTGTAATGCAACAGACTATAGACATGTGTATCAGTTTGAGGGGAAATGACAGAACAGCAGCATTTGGGAATCAGATGTGTTTGTTAAATAGGTTTGTGAACTTCACTACTCTGTGATATTGTAGATCAACAGGTTGCCTTGACCTGCTTCGTTTCTGGAAACTGTACATATAGCTACGATTTATCTCTTGATAACCAAGTGATCAGTCATACCAATCCTGGTAAGGTTGCATACTTCAGGTTCTGTTCGTAAGTATTATGAATGAAAGGTACAACAGCTTGAACTGTTATTTCACAAGGGAACAGAGAAACCATTAAAGTTGTAGAATAATTTAATTAAGACAAATAAGTTGATTTTTTCGTTGTTTTTTTTATTTAGTGAATTTTAATCACCAAATTGAATAATATATCAAATGAGAGATTACAGTGCATTAAAAAATGCAACCAACTCTGTGAACTTGACACACAACGTCAGATTTATTGGAGAGCTGCCTTGGCTATGTACATGTAGTTATATTGTGTCAGATGCATTATTAATGTCTCATGCCTTGAGCCATATGAAGCCACATTGCAACTTTATGAATGCATCACGAGTGGACTTCTCTAAAAGTGTTAAATATTAGCGGTTTCAACAATAGATATTCTATATAAATGAAGTACACTTAAGAACTGAGTGCAAATCTTGTAATCAGTATGACATGTTACTCTTTCTCCTCAAGTGTGTTTGACATCTGAATCGTCGAAATGTGATACAAACATGCTTACAAAAATACTCATTCCAGCAGGGATTTGTGGACTTCTGTTCTTGTTTGTAATAATATGTGCTATCATCAAGATTATTCTGGTGATGTTGGTGAGTCGTCAGACTATGAGGTCACTTAGAAAGTTGTTTCTGTTTGATTACACTGTATCTCTCTGGTTGCCAGGACTATGTAGAGGTGAAACGCTGGAAGCAAGGAGTGAAGGAGACTGACTTCTCAAAGGTTAAAGATCTTTTGAAATGTGTACAGAGTTTGGTCAAATAACAGCACATGATATTGTATCCACAGAATCAAAACCCCCTCTACCAGAGTCCCGAAATGCAGTATACAAATGTGGCCTATGGAAAAACCATGTGACAAGAGTTGTATGAGTTTTGCAGTTGAACTTTGATTTTAATATACTAGGGAGTACTGTGTGGTATGCATGTCGTTTTACTAACCCCCACAGCACTACAATAATTACTAGAGCTCTAATAAGGCGTCAGAGTGTGAATTAATATGTCAATTACGGTACAAGATTGTACCCGTGCATGCTCTGCGTAAGCATTCGTCTTCGCATTAGATTAGACGGCACGAGTTGGGCTGTGCCAGCCTCAGCTGCAGAGGCTGAGCTGCATGAGTGGGAGTTAGACAAGAGCATGCAGAGGTTGATATCTCAGTCGAGACACACCCAATGCAACAATTAAAGTCGTGTTATATCGGTCGCATAAATGTGTCGTGTAATGAACATCCTTTTTAAACATAATAAACAATAATGAATAAGTATACAGTAGCCAAAATAAAAGTAAATTGTTTACATAGTTACCCCAATTTTTATTTTAAACAATTGGTCCCCCTTTTTTAATAAGTTTGTCGAAAAAAAATCTGTTGATTTTGTGCACATTACGAGATCAGTGAGCGCCCGCTTTCAATGAATCAAGACTGGTATTACGTTAAGAATGTAACTCCACTCATAGTGGATTGGTTTTCTCCTGGTAGATGTCTTTATGCTGCACACAGTCCTGACTTCCTTCAGCTCCGCGTACGTCTCGACACCTGGCTTCTCCGGGGCTATCAAGCTGGCTAGCAGCTGGTACGCTTTCGGACCTATTGCTGACAGAAAAATAGAGCGTTTCTTAGTTACGTCGTTAATTCCATTTGCTTCAAAGAACTGTTCTTTGAAGCAAATGAAATTAACGATACAGAAAGAATATGTCAAGGATCCTTTCGACATATCGTGTCCAGAAATTGTGGACATCAGTGCATAACTCGGCTTAGAATTGGGATTTAAAAATTCTGATTTCACCGTTAAACTCACCAGACACTTTAGAGATTTATCACGTTATTAAAACTGCTAATTAATTTTAAAATTAATATTATTGTTTTCGCCTTTTAATCAATTAATTGTACGTCTGTATGGTAGGGAAGTTAGGTGAGGCCATTGCTTTTACATAAATCGTGCCAAACTAAGGATATCGTCGATTTTAGTGATCTAACTAAACGCATGCGCGTCAGTCATACGCGTTAGATTGTAACTCGTGCCCCTGCCTTCCAGAGGTCACATGAACGGTTATTTGTTATTGCAGAGATAATCTGAACCTGCGGCAGCAGGTTCAATATAGGATTGATTGAGGATTGATGAATATCATTAAAACAACTTCACTCGCGTCTGGAGGGACAACGGAGAAACGGATCGCGTGTCTCTTTGTCGCGATGGAACGAGAACTCAAAGATCTACAGTTCTACGTTTGTTCCGTGTCATAAAACGGTGTGCTTTTAGAGAAACAAACGAAATTCTTTTTCTCGTGCTCAGTCCCAAAATAATTCTTGGTCGTCGTCTTCTAATTCTTCTTCTTCCTTAGGAAGGTATAACTCGAGCTACGAACGGTTTTGAATAACGGCAGTAGCACCAATATCTTTGGAATTCACCTGCACGGTGCCCTTTAAGGTCATATAGACATCTAGAAAGACTACAGCGAGAAGTACCTCATGCGGTAGCAAGTTCTGTATAGGATATGAAGTTATTGCAGAAGTTTATTTGGTTTATTGTTGATTAATGAAGTTATTTTACAGCATGCAGTATAAATACTACGAAATTTATTTGGCGCAGTTTAATACTTTGACTAGTGAAGTTAAATGCCTTCGCGTAATCGAAAGAAGAGATCTAAGCAACGAGCGGAATACCTTCAAAAGCAAGACGATACTTTATCACAAGAAAACAAGGCTAAAGCACGAGCGCGCTACAAGGCCGATCCCGAAAAGAAGAAGGCCTCTGTACGCGACAGCTACAAGGCCGATCCCGAAAAGAAGAAGGCCTCTATACGCGACAGCTACAAGGCCGATCCCGAAAAGAAGAAGGCCTCTGTACGCGACAGCTACAAGGCCGATCCCGAAAAGAAGAAGGCCTCTGTACGCGACAGCTACAAGGCCGATCCCGAAAAGAAGAAGGCCTCTGTACGCGACAGCTACAAGGCCGATCCCGAAAAGAAGAAGGCCTCTGCACGCGACAGCTACAAGGCCGATTCCGAAAAGAAGGCCTCTGTACGCGACAGCTACAACGCAGATATTGAATCTAAGCAATCTGCTAAAAGGCAGCGATATCAAGAGGACCTCGAGGAGAACCGTACTGCTAAAAGGCAGCGATATCAAGAGGACGTTGAGGAGAACCGCGCTGCTAAATAGCAGAAATACGAGGACAATTCAGCTGCCATTAAGGCATCTGAAAGGCATCGGTATTGGAATGACCCCGCTGTCCGATTGGCTAAACGTGCTGCCGAGAGGAAGCGGTATCGCAGGGGTCACCTAACATTACCACTACCACCCAAAGGTATGTGATGGCATGTTGTATTGCACTAGCATTAAAAAGCTATAGGAAGATGTGCATGCAACATACATGTATTGTGACCTGTCTATTGAATATTGGGGTGTCTTATTTCTTTGAGTTTGGCATGTGATGTGCATGCAACATATGTAGACGCATGTAAGGGATCTGCCATTCACTTCACATGTAAAGCATGCATGCATGGTGACCCAACTGTTGTGTACAGTAGTCCTTTCTCCTTTGTGACCTGTCTATTGAATATTGGGGTGTCATCCTTTAATCTGATGTACAAAAAGGCTTCCTTATCTGATGTACATTGGCAGTGGCCTTCGCGTAATCAAAAGATCTAATAAGCAACGAGCGGAATACCTTCAAAAGCAAGACGATATTTTATAAAGCCCAAGAACGCTACAAGGCCGATCCCGAAAAGAAGAAGGCCTCTGTACGCGACAGCTACAAGGCTGATCCCGAAAAGAAGAAGGCCTCTGTACGCGACAGCTACAATGCAGATATTGAATCTAAGCAATCTGCTAAAAGGCAGCGATATCAAGAGGACCTCGAGGAGAACCGTGCTGCTAAAAGGCAGCGATATCAAGAGGACCTCGAGGAGAACCAAGCTGCTAAAGGCAGAAATACGAGGACAATTCAGCTGCCATTAAGGCATCTGAAAGGAATCGGTATTGGAATGACCCCGCTGTCCGATTGGCTAAAAGTGCTGCCGAGAGGAAGCGGTATCACAGGGGTCACCGAACTACCACTACCACCCAAAGGTATGTGATGGCATGTTGTATTGCACTAACATTAAAAAGCTATAGGAAGATGTGCATGCAACATACATGTATGTACAGCACGCATGTAAGGGATCTGCCATTTACTGTACATGTAAAGCATGCATGGTGACCCAACTGTTGTGTACTGTCCTTTGTGACCTGTCTATTGAATATTGGGGTGTCATCCTTAGATGTACAACTGCAGCCCGCCTGCAACTGTGTATGAATTTAATTTGCATTTGCTAGGGGTGAGCTCAATGGTAGGTGTGTAGTGGCAGAGGAGATAGGGGACAGAGATAAGGATACCATGCACCCCTTGAAATAGAAATGTACAAATGAGTGAATGAGGTCTCAAGCTCACTAGTGAAGAAGTAGCATTTGTGTTGAGGACAAAGTCACTGTTCCAAATGTCCATTCATCATTGGAGGGGAGGTCATTCCCATGTAAACATTGTTAACACCTTTTAATTTGGAGCATGAACAACTTCCTCCAATTTTCAGCACAATGGCACCTTTGGGGGGTCATGAGTTATGCAGACCAATCCAGTGAATAGAAATAAAATTGGACCAATAGACAGCTGGCAACACACACACACACACACACACACACACACACACACACACACACACACACACCACACACACACACACACACCACGCAAACACACCACCACACACCATGCACTCACACCCACACACCACACACACCACCACACCCACATACACACCACACACACACACACACCACACACCACACACACACCCCATACACACACACACACACACATACTACACATCACACCATGCACACACACACACACACACACACA
>JABACO010000600.1:0-27857 GCA_013339895.1 Ephydatia muelleri | reverse complement strand
CATGGTGCTTAGCCCAAACAAGGCAGGAAGCACTCTTGACCGTCCCACTCTCAACGACAATATTCAGCCAATTCCTAGATGGTTCTTAATGTCTACATGTGGCCTAGTATTGAAATATCTACTAATCATACATCAAATCTTGTGTTGTTTATTAGCTAAATAACATTACAACTATAGTCAGTGCATTCATACATGATGTAACAGTTATGGTGTGTTTTGTGGACATTGGGCATCAGGGGTGATGGTCCTGTGATTTTGGTATCAGGGGCAGGTCCTGTGATATTGCAGACATCAGGGTAGGGGAGATATTGCAGACATCAGGGTAGGGGAGATATTGCAGACATCAGGGTAAGGGAGATATTGCAGACATCAGGGTAGGGGAGATATTGCAGACATCAGGGTAGGGGAGATATTGCAGACATCAGGGTAGGGGAGATATTGCAGACATCAGGGTAGGGGAGATATTGCAGACATCAGGGTAGGGGAGATATTGCAGACGTCAGGGTAGGGGAGACTTGGTAACCTCACAATGAACATGGCACAGCAGAATGACTCACACACCTGTACTTAGTTCCAGTTTGGGTTTCTTGCCAAAAGTATGTGAGCACTCTTTTCACTTCCCAGAGATGGGCAGAGAAGCAGCTGCAAATGCACTTAAAGATGCAAAGATTGACTATTCTGAGGTAGAAGCAGTGGTTGCCAGCTATAACTATGGGGATCCCACTTGTGGTAAGTGTTTCTGAATGAGCGCAACAATTATGTCTCAATATGATATGAATTAGCTGGTCCATTTACTATGATTACTCAAATACTAGTGATGCAAACAAATTACATCGAATGTTTAAGTAAATACTGCACATCAAGACACTCTGAAATTAAACTTAAAACATGCCGGTTATTCAAAATGAAAATAATACTTGCATTCTTGAATTAAAGTTCAACTAATTTACCTCAATGGCGAGCTATCTCATAAGGAAGCGGTAGTGGAATGCAGGATGCCAGATGGCATGAGGAGCTTCCTTGCCCAGTTATTGTATGTCTCCACAGCAAGTGAGACACAAACCACTTGGGGTCATTGGCTCTGTGCACAGACCTGGTTGGCTCAGGGAGAATGGTGGCTGACAAAGGGGATGTGACTGTGACATCATCAAGGGTTGCATGATTTCCTCTGTCCCAATCAAGGACTAGTATGTCAGCTGGGCAGGTATGTCTGTAACGAAGAGTGAGGCCATTGCCTTCCCTCACTGCTGGTGGAGTATTCCAGCATCATTATTTATTTTCATGTGTACTAGATACTGAATATCACATTTACCTGCACAGCCGAATACTAACTAATTACACTGTAGCTAATTCCTAACCAACACACACCAAAACTGATACAGCAATGCTTTGCTGCACAGCAACAGAAATCTGAACATTGGAAATGGTATAAGGTTAAGAAATATTAAAGCATGCCACTACACTTCGATTTTCTTGATTTAATTGCTTCATAATTTGTTAACTGATTCATGAAAAATAATGCAATTAACCGTCAGAAATATTGCCACCTGGTATGATTGATTGTGCTAATGGATTCTGTAAATTAATGATATAAATCATAGTTAGATTTAAAGTAAAATCATGCTGTATTGTTCAGGACTTAATTATTGGATCAATACACTGAAATGCAAATAATATGTATTACCATTGAAATACTCTATTTAATGCCAACATTGACTGCAGCCCATCTACACATTAGTACTGGCATTAGAGCAATACTCAGTTTACCATATACATTGACGCTTGGGGCCAGTCTGACAGGAAGATGTCTTAACAGCCACTGAGCCATAACACCTACATCTCTACAGCAATTTGTGAACTGTAGTAGTTTAGTGATGATAGTGCTATACACATTTGGTCAGCACTTTGTGATGGTAAGAGTGTGAGTCCTGAGATCATGTATCAAATCTTCATGTGAGGGGGTAGTTCCCTTCCCACCACTTTTCCCTCTCCCTTCACCCTTACCCCTCCCTGTGCATGGATACAAAGGGATTAGGTGACTGTTTGCATACAGATGTTCTCACATGGTGTAAATTTGCTATCACATTGCATAACCTGCCTTGTATGACATTTATTTTATTGGTGTGTGTGTTTGTGTGTGTGTGTGTGTGTGTGTGTGTGTGTGTGTGTGTGGGTGTGTGTGTGTGTGTGTGTGTGTGTGTGTGTGTGTGTGTGTGTGTGTGTGTGTGTGTGTGTGTGTGTGTGTGTGTGCGCGCGCGCATTTTTTGCAGGTCAGAAAGTTGTGTATGGTAAGTGTGTTGTCTTTACAATACATGGGCATGCACACCTCAAGCACATGTGCATGCACACCTCAAGCACATGGGCATGCACACCTCAAGCACATGGGCATGCACACCTCAAGCACATGGGCATGCACACCTCAAGCACATGGGCATGCACACCTCAAGCACATGGGCATGCACACCTCAAGCACATGGGCATGCACACCTCAAGCACATGGGCATGCACACCTCAAGCACATGTGCATGCACACCTCAAACACATGGGCATGCACACCTCAAGCACATGGGCATAGGCATACTTGTGGTCATCAAACCATGATCATATATGTTCCTCTATATGTGGATATAAGTCTTCACATTTCTGCACTTGTTTCGTTCTATTTTATGTTTGCTTGATGTCCTAGTAGTGTTTGATAATTCTGAAGTAGTTATGGGTAGTGCATCCATCCCATATTGCCATCAATATTCCCTTTCGTCTTTGGGAATCTCTGGTCATTTTAAATGCACACACATACATGTACGCAAGCATACACACACAAACACAGTTTAATCATTTTTTATACACTCTGATCCCCTCCTCCAGAACTGGGCCTAACAGGTGTCCCTGTGTTCAATGTGAACAACCATTGTTCCGCTGGATCAACAGCTCTGATGATGGCAAAGCACCTTGTTAGGAGTGGCCATGGCTGTGTGCTGGCTGTGGGTAGGTGGCTAGCAGTATCTGGTGTGTGTTGCTTGTTGGTAGAACAGCCTTGATGTACTTTGAAGTGTGATGTTGGGGTTATTTGTAAGTTGGAAATGGGTTCTGTATACTGTTCTACATATGACTGTGTGATGTATGTAGTGTAGTATGTGTATGGCTTGCATTCATAACATAATTAGCTGTTTCTAGGTTTTTACCAACTAAACATGGTGACTAAAGTAAGATGGTGTGGTAGCCGTTAATTTGTGTGCAAATTATGTGATTTTCAGTCCATAGGAATATTAGACCAAGGTAGCAATGTACTTCGTCACATTCTTCCTCATAATTATCAGATTCTTCTTGAGAGCTAGCGCCAGTCTGGGTAGAGTCAAGTTCTGTAGTTTTGATTCCACCCACAGCAGATTAAATTCCTGACCGAATGAATCCATTCACAAATAATTGATAGATTTTTCTCGAAGTATTCTGCCATTTCCACTATCCATGGGCACCCAATACCTTCAGAACAGGCATACTCAGGTTTACAGGATGAAGTTCCAACTGTCCTCATCTTGCAATTGATCTGTACTTTTTTGTGCATACAACGCTTGGAAGTTTCGCTATAAACTTCCATATAGGATTTGACCTCGACTATGAGAACAAAAGGGTAGCGTTCCCAGACCCGGGTTTATCCTCCTCTCCTTCTTAGGAGCACTTTTAAAGAATGAAAATTGCACCAATAGCTTCAGATTTGTTTGGCATCTTCACTTTTGTAATCAAATTGTCTCGAGCTGTGTATTTGGCAGTTGTGTAATAGCAACTACCAAATAAGATTTGTACTGTATGTCCTTAGTCCGACAATTGTATGAACATAAATCCATGAAACAAGTAACTAAAAACATTCTCTATTAGAAAGTTGGTGGTATGTAGAATAGTGGTGTAAAAAAAAAAAAACAGGGTCTAAGAATGACGGAAATAGCTATTCATAATATCCTACAAATGTGCCAAATATATGACTATTACTTTTCCCTTATCTAGATTGAGTGTTCAGCTTATCCTACCAGACCCTTGTTTCCTTGCCTTTTACACCACTATTGCCTTCAAATTCTATATACCATCAACTTTCTCGTAGAGAATGTGTTTAGTTACTTGTTATCAATTATGGTAATGGTGCCCAATTGCATGCATTGTCTGGGAACAAGATATCTGCTTTCTCTTTGAGTTATTGATGACAGACATCTTCAAAGGTCAAGGGTTATTTGGCATAGGAGTAAGCAACCTGATGGTATTAAATTTAGTTACTAGCAAACAGGTAATTATGGTAATGTTGGATTGCTCTCCTTAGCACTTATTGCACGCTAATCAAAAGAACCAAAGTGACCCACAAATTAAAAAAAAAAACCTGCAATTTCGACCTTGCTGAGTGATACTTTTACTCATGTGATAACAGAATAATAATTATATAGTTTTAAGCATATTTCGTTGCCCTTAGCTTTATGGGGCTCTGGCCCAGACCTCGATGGGGGAACTCATACGTGTGGCGATTCCTGTGTTCCCCTCTAGGTTATGTGTTCCCAAGGTCGTGTACTTGCCACAACCAAAGATGTTACCAATATATCTGAGTATAATTGTTTCTGGTTGTGATACCCAGTCTAACTTCTAATTTTAGCTCATATGGAACTGTATGATGTGTCCATGTAAATGCAGGTGCACAGGAAGATGAGGTTTTTAATAACTTCCATATTAGTCACATCATTTTATCTTCTTCTTTGTATTGTACTTCAACAGCACAGCAGCACTGCATACATTTTAGTTCAGGTATTCTCAGGTGGGCTGTTTGGTTTTATAATTTGTTATGACCCTAATGTCACCAGGTAACCAATGTGATCACATGACTCTAAATAGCCTTGTTAGCTAAAATACCATCACTGTTTTATGGCAGGTTTTGAGAAGATGGATTCTGGGCTCTCACTGAACTTTAAAGACAGAGTGTCACCAATCTCTAACCACATCCAAAGCCTTCATCAGCTGGGTGCCACCCCAGGTCCTCTCAACCCAGCCATGAATGACATTACATCTGATGTGTTGAAGGTGTACCCTCTTCTCACCCCCATTCTCCAGTCAAATACCTTGTTTAAATGTTCAGTCCCACACACTCTTCCCTGTCGATCCCTCTTTTCCACCCCTCCCCTTTTTACCCTCTCTGCATATCCCTCACTCCCCTCCCTCCCCTCACTCTCCTCACTCCCCTCACTCCCCTCACTCCCCTCCCTCCCCTCACTCCCCTCCCCAGATGTTTGCCTATGCAGCTAGAGAACACTGTAGCCAACATGGCACCACAGTAGAGCACTTTGCCAAAATATCAAGCAAGAATCATCGTCATGGAGCACAGAACCCAAGATCTTGTTCTCAGGTACATGTATGTGTACAGTGTCAAGGTAGTACACAGTCCCCTATACTACCAGAGTAGTTCACAATACCAGACTACCAGAGTCACATATTACCTTCAATTGTAGTATGGGACATTCCTTGAAGTGCACGTTGACCTGGGCACATGTGGCATGTGGTGATGGTGGGCAACATTTGAAGCATTTGTTCATTAGGATAGGATGGTCACAATGGTGTAACAGACCTGTCCACACCACACTGCTGTTCTCACTTGTATCATCACATCACTTTACCTATATGCCAAGGCATATAGGAGCTTATTGCTCACATGGTTAGTGTCCTCCATATCCTATCACTGGTTGGGTGGGACAGGCCAGCACACACTTTGCTGTTAGCTGCACCATTTTTAGTCTCGAAGGCATGTCTGACCAGACCATAAAGAAAATAATTAGTGATTCGTTTTAGTGCATGGCAGCAAATTGAAAGCAGCTATTTATTACCGTGTAAAACTAACTTGGCATAAGTGATTTTATCGACTTTAGGAATGTCAAATTGCTTGAAACAGTAGCTTCTGGGGTTTCGCCCACACCTCAATAGGGAAGCTTAATTAGCTTATTGCACTCCCATACCTCCTTGCTGGTGAGGCTTACCACACCCCTTCCATGCCCTCCCCCATTAGTTATACCAACCCCTTCCATGCCCTCCCCCATTAGTTATACCACACCCCTTCCATGCCCCACCCCTTCCATGCCCCCCCATCAGTTATACCTCTTGGCCAGTCCAGCATTTATTGGAGTGCGCCGTGCCTGTGGGTAGGAGTGAAGGTAGAGAGGGGACTGTGGGTAGGAGTGAAGGTAGAGAGGGGATGTGGGTAGGAGTGAAGGTAGAGAGGGACTGTGGGTAGGAGTGAAGGTAGAGAGGGGACTGTGGGTAGGAGTGAAGGTAGAGAGGGAACTGTGGGTAGGAGTGAAGGTAGAGAGGGACTGTGGGTAGGAGTGAAGGTAGAGAGGGGACTGTGGGTAGGAGTGAAGGTAGAGAGGGACTGTGGGTAGGAGTGAAGGTAGAGAGGGGACTGTGGGTAGGAGTGAAGGTAGAGAGGGGACTGTGAGTAGGAGTGAAGGTAGAGAGGGGACTGTGGGTAGGAGTGAAGGTAGAGAGGGACTGTGGGTAGGAGTGAAGGTAGAGAGGGGACTGTGGGTAGGAGTGAAGGTAGAGAGGGAACTGTGGGTAGGAGTGAAGGTAGAGAGGGAACTGTGGGTAGGAGTGAAGGTAGAGGGGACTGTGGGTAGGAGTGAAGGTAGAGAGGGAACTGTGGGTAGGAGTGAAGGTAGAGAGGGAACTGTGGGTGGTAGTAAAGTGGCTTGGTAGTGAAGGAGGAGTGAGGTGATATATCACCACACCCCCACAAGGATAACACATGTGGGGGGGGGGACATTATACAACATAGAATGTGGACACGATACAGGACCATAGTGTATATACTACCCATGTGTGCACATGTACGTACTACAAAGATCTGTGCCTCCTTATTCAGAAACCTCTAACAGTGGAGCAGGTTCTTGCGAGACGTGTGGTATGTGACCCCATTACCGTTGCCATGGCAGCCCCCACAGGGGATGGAGGTGCTGCTGCTATCCTTTGCAATGAGGAGTTTGTAAAGAAGCATAATTTAGAGGTACGTACATACACTTATGTTCCTGGATTGGCCCTACATATATAGTATTTCCACCTGTGACCTATTGGCTGTTTCCAAATTATTAACAGATCATTTAATAGCCAGACCATTTAATAACCAGATTATTCTCCTGGTTAGGATCAAGCTGTTGAAATCCTTGCGCAACACATGTGCACCGACCTTCCTTCATCGTTCAATAATAGCTACCTCAACTTGTGTGGGTACGAGATGAGCAGGAGAGCTGCAGAATTGTGCTACAAGGAGACAGGACTGTCCCCCCGAGATGTTGATGTCCTTGAGGTGCACGACTGCTTTGCACCTAATGAGGTGCGAGTGCTGGTGGAGGAATGGTGACAGCATACCCTGATGGTGTACCTTAGTGACAGCATGCCCTGATGGTGTACCTTAGTGACAGCATACCCTGATGGTGTACCTTAGTGACAGCATACCCTGATGGTGTACCTTAGTGACAGCATACCCTGATGGTGTACCTTAGTGACAGCATGCCCTGATGGTGTACCTTAGTGACAGCATGCCCTGATGGTGTACCTTAGTGACAGCATACCCTGATGGTGTACCTTAGTGACAGCATACCCTGATGGTGTACCTTAGTGACAGCATACCCTGATGGTGTACCTTAGTGACAGCATGCCCTGATGGTGTACCTTAGTGACAGCATACCCTGATGGTGTACCTTAGTGACAGCATACCCTGATGGTGTACCTTAGTGACAGCATACCCTGATGGTGTACCTTAGTGACAGCATACCCTGATGGTGTACCTTAGTGACAGCATACCCTGATGGTGTACCTTAGTGACAGCATACCCTGATGGTGTACCTTAGTGACAGCATACCCTGATGGTGTACCTTAGTGACAGCATACCCTGATGGTGTACCTTAGTGACAGCATGCCCTGATGGTGTACCTTAGTGACAGCATACCCTGATGGTGTACCTTAGTGACAGCATACCCTGATGGTGTACCTTAGTGACAGCATGCCCTGATGGTGTACCTTAGTGACAGCATACCCTGATGGTGTACCTTAGTGACAGCATACCCTGATGGTGTACCTTAGTGACAGCATACCCTGATGGTGTACCTTAGTGACAGCATACCCTGATGGTGTACCTTAGTGACAGCATACCCTGATGGTGTACCTTAGTGACAGCATACCCTGATGGTGTACCTTAGTGACAGCATACCCTGATGGTGTACCTTAGTGACAGCATACCCTGATGGTGTACCTTAGTGACAGCATACCCTGATGGTGTACCTTAGTGACAGCATACCCTGATGGTGTACCTTAGTGACAGCATACCCTGATGGTGTACCTTAGTGACAGCATACCCTGATGGTGTACCTTAGTGACAGCATACCCTGATGGTGTACCTTAGTGACAGCATACCCTGATGGTGTACCTTAGTGACAGCATACCCTGATGGTGTACCTTAGTGACAGCATACCCTGATGGTGTACCTTAGTGCCCAGGCCATCTACATGTATTACAAACTATTGTGCTTAACTCAAAGCCTCTCTATTTGTTATGCTATATGTCTTGGTAGGGGTACCTGTGAATTTGAAGTATATTTGGTTAGGTGCTCAGTCATGTGAAATGTGAGCGATGGGTGTACACTGCAGGGGGAAGCACCTCCATGGCAACTACAGTCCCTCTCATCCCACAGTTATTCCTGTATGAAGCCTTAGGACTGTGCCCGGAAGGCAAAGGGGGTCAACTGATAGACACTGCCGAATGGAAAGCTAATAGAAGTGGTGAGTGGGTAGGCTTGTGATTGAATCCTATTGTCCATGTGCGTACATGTCTGTGCATGTGTATATGTATATACGTATGTGTGTTCATTAAAAATTAGCTTATCACCTTTTATTCATCTTTTTAAAGAAATTGCCACAGTGTTTACTTAGGTATGAGAGATGAAGGGAAAAAAGGAGCTTTTGGACTATAGTGTGGTGTGTGTGTGTGTGTGTGTGGTGCGTTTGTGTGTGTGTGTGTGTGTGTAGTGAGCAAAAATGTAAGTTTGCATACTAACTAGACACACACACACACACACACACACACACACCACACACACACACCACACACACACAGATAATGTTACAAACAGTTCTCCCTCCCAATATGCTTTCCATTACTTTTAGGTGGAGAAGTTTGCTACATTGGTAGACAGTGGGTTGTCAACCCTAGTGGTGGACTAGAGAGTAAAGGTATTGTTTTGAAAGTGAAAATGAAATATGAGTGGTTAAACAGTGATGTATCTTTGTTAATAGGTCATCCAATTGGAGCAACAGGATTGGCACAGTGTGCAGAACTGAGTTGGCAGGTATAAAAAGCAAGAGGGAATTATCAGAAATCCTGATCACTGTCACACACACAAACACACAGCTGCGGGAGTAGTAGCAGGAAAGAGACAGGTTGACGATGCCAGGATAGGGCTTCAACAGAACTTTGGGATAGGAGGTGCAGCAGTGGTCACAATGTATGGGATTCAGCCACACACTGCCGGAGTTGCAAAAGCCAAATTATAAAACAGAGTTCTATTACAGTTCCTGCAAAACTTTTCTTGTTTAATACAGTGCATATCATACGTGACATCAAATGTTATAATTATGTACCTGTATGATCAAAAGTTGTACAAAGCCAACCGAAGATGAAGTGGCACTGTCCAGTGTATGTGCTCAAACCATATACAGTATGTATGACCATTTTTTCGTTCTCTGCTCCTTCTAGGAAGCAGTCCACATCACATTTGTTCTGATTCACTACCTTAGTTTCGCAATTCAATTATTTCATGTCATACTTTACAAGGTTTTGAGAACAGTCAGTGAAGGTGGTTAGAGATGTTTATTCCATAGCATACATCTTGCAATAGCTTATTAGAAATTATTTTTGTTGGTAGCCGAATGGTCTGTGTAATAAGACAGTATGACATCTGGAGTAAGGCTTGAAACCGGTTGTTCCGGAGCTCCGGTTAACCGGTTAACCGATTGCGAGAATCAAATAACCGCCCCAACTGGTTGTATTTCGGCTAAATAACCGCTTCAACCGGTTGTTAGAAACTTTGAACAACCTCAACCGACCGGTTAGTATTTTAATTATAGTAGCAAGTGGCATCACGCGAGTCTTACACTTGCAATAGTGCTGGGCACGAAAACAATAAGCGGACGAGAGCGAACAACGGAAGGCAGGGATCCATCTATATTTATAGCAACTAATCTTTGTTATATAATTATAACAACTCCTCTATTCACCCTAATGGTGAGTACGCGCGCACAGCATGTCGTACGCGGCGAGATCAGCGACGTGCTTAGGAGCTAGTATACGCCGTTGACCATATCATCTTACTTGCCATGTGGCAAAGTGCTAGTCGGGCGGGTTTATTACCCGCGTTTGGTCGGGTATTCGGTTGAAAAGCATATACCAAGATTTGTCCTGGAAATTTTACATAATGGGACAGTTTCCGCGAAAATTGCCCCACGGTTAAAATGTTATAAAATGCATCGCGTTTGAATCGCTATAACTTCCCAACGGATAACGCTATCGACTTCCTATTTTCAAACTTCATACTACACCATTTCACTATGAAGTGTTTGAAAATAGGAAGTCGATAGCGTTATCCGTTGGGAAGTTATAGCGATTCAAATGCGATGCATTTTATAACATTTTGACCGTGGGGCAATTTTCGCGGAAACTGTCCCTAATATTATCGTTTATATATAATAATGAACCCGCTGCAATCCGATTGTACTGCACTCCCGTTGCAGGGTATAGGCTTAATTGTCACCCAAACGCCCGTAGTAGGGCCCGCCCGACTAGCAAAGCGCTGGTTTAGCTTTTGATCCATCGGTTATGCATAAATCATTGATAATTAATTTTTTAAAACCGGAAATTACCGGTTATTTTAAAACGAACAACCTTAATTAACCGACCGGTTATTTTTTTAAACAATCACCTTAACCGACCGGTTTTTTCTATTTTAATAACCTGTTACAACCGGTTTTTTCTAAACTAACAGGTTTCAAGCCTTAATCTGGAGTGCAAAACAGAGGGCTGATCCAATGCTGTCAACATTTAACACAAACACAAGGCATTTCGTGCACACCAGAGCTTTATACATAGTAACTGCACATGCCTTAAAGCTGATGGTAACTGCAGTAATTGTGAGCTAGATTGCAGCGTGATCTCAGAGGGTGTACTAGTGGATATTCATTAATGAAACAGCATTTTGGTAGCTAGCTCTTCAATGAACTTTGTCTGCTTTGTTCCAATTAAGGATTTTCTTGACCAAAGTAAGCATGGCGGTAAACAATGTTTTGTGAAGACAGTATAAGCATGTAGCTTGCATGGCAGAAAAAATTTCAATACCACTCAGTCTTTTTAATCTAAACACCTGCATGCAATGATCATGAACTTGCAGGTTACATATTGTATTCCGTACGATCCATACCTAATACAGGTTGTGTGGACAGTTTTTATTTTTCGCTGTGTAATAATCATACCTGCGAGTTAAAAATGGCTGCTTCGCGTCTCGTTGCACACGATTCCCTTCGCAATAAGAGCAGTCAAATCTACCACCCAAAGAGGCTCTTGACTTGGCTCAAGTCAAATGCGGGTGGCATGGTGCTATTAAAGAGTACGATTATTGGGTTCCGAAGGCAGACATCGAGGGAGAGCTGCCACAAGACCTGAAAGGAACTCTGATGCGAAACGGTCCAGGGATCAGTGAGGTTTACGGCAAGCGCCTCGTACACCGTGAGTGGTATTAAGTAGCGTTGTGTAATATGACATAAACCATGCAGGGAGGCGCGTCTCAAATTATGAGAGTAGGGAGGAAGGAGAAAAGAATGGAGGAAGGGAAGTGAATGGAGAAAGTAAAAGAGGGATAGGGAGGGAGGGGAGGAAGGTGAAAGGTGAGGAAGGCCTTACTATCACTCAAAGTTACTATCACTCAAAGCAGGCCAGGTTGATGTGGTCCGGAAGTGGTGTGGGGGAAGGATGGCGCGGAAGAAGCCACGCCAGCTTAATATCACACTCCTGTATGTCGCACCCCTTGTTTGTACTCCTATCTTCCTGGGAATCGTTGCCGCGAAAAGGGACCTAACGCAGTACGTAGCGTTTAAAAGTATAACTATGCCTTCGTGACGTATAGTCCGATTTTCAGTGCGTAAGAAAACGCTGTATGGAGGGCATCAGAACTTTGAGAATGTCATGAATCTTGCAAAAACATATATGTATCCTTGGGCCATTTTCGCTGCAGCGACTAGACTAGGTGGTTAGAACAATGAAATCTGGTTCATCAATCATCTGTGCACTGAATAAACCACCTCTGTAAAATCCCAACTTCCTGACAGCGTGATATTACAACCAGGGTAGACGGTGCAAAGTTTCAGTTGTCCTGTTTAACATTCCTACACCTCATTGATTGGTGTTGCTGGCTGAAATAGCCCTCTCGTGTTTGTGTAGTATGGTAAGTTTTCTTAATGCAGCCATTGATGGAGATGGTATGATAATCACCCCTGACATCTTGTGGGAGGTGTGTGCATCTGAGGACCAGATTTGTGGCATCCAAAGAGCGTTTGGAAGAGCAACAGAAGAGAACCTTCCCTCTACCCGTGGCCAGATGGGCACTCATCCTCACAGTGCCCTTAGAGACACTGCCTCCGTTCTGGGTCACCTGGCTACTTTCAGGTGGCCCAAGTTACACTATCGGAACCCATCAAAACACAATGTGTTTTATTGGGGAGGGAAGGTTCGTTCTGTGTGTGTGGTAGAGGTTTTGAGCATGCACAATGTTGTGTTTGGGGAGTATGAACTATATCAGTGGTGCCACTCCTTCCTCTGTGGGATATCCCAACATCAGCACAACACCTTAACTGAATGTGTAAAGGCCCATGCATGCATGGCAGTGGGGATATTTGCTTTAGTATCTTCCCTCTTGACTGCATCACTGCATTGAATGCACATGACATTTTCTATGTATCAGGAGATGCATAATATCTGTGTGCTGGCTTTAGGAGTAACTGAGTGCATACCATGGCACTTCTAGCTGTGGGTTGTGCATCAATTAATTGTACACATGAGGCTTTTTAGGTCCCTATGTGGTGGACACCATGAATGGGCTGTATCCTTACATGGAGTGGTTCACACATCATAATCTTTGTTGACTGTAGATTGTATCCTGCTATGAAACTGGCCTGCCACACTCTCTGGATCCAGTTACACTTGACACGAGAGGTGTTGACACCTTCAATGGTGCTTTAGAACTGAAGGTTCTTGCTGCCATTTCAGGCTTGATATGGAAAACATGGTGAGCCACATGCGGATGGACAGTGGTCATTGGGTCACGTTCCAAGGCAATTGAGCTTTATTTGTGGGTGTGTGCATGTGTGAGTGTGTGCATGTGTGGGGTGTGGCCATGTCTCAACATCTACTTTCTCTCAGCGTCTTGTGTGCATGGGAATGAAGCCAGGAGTGGGCCACCTCCCCCCATCTTGGCCATTTCGAGTTTGATGAGGGCTGGGAAAGTGGGTCAAACACCAGCTCCACCACATTCCTGGGCTTAACTACAGCCATGACTTCCTCTCCTTCACTGACTACTATGTCTTTCATCTCACTCCCTTTGCCAACATGACATGGACAGCGGTCCTCAAGGTCTACTTGGGCTGGAGCTCCCCAGGCCAGGAGTTGCGCTACTATCCAAAGATGCCATCCCAATTTGTGATAATCCACGTCATGAGGGAGCCAAGCACCAGAGAGTGATATTGGTGAACACAGAGCCATTCAATGTATGTGTGTGTTGTGTGTGTGTGTGTGTGTGGTGTGTGTGTGTGTGTGTGTGTGTGGTGTGTGTGTGTGTGTGTGTGTGTGTGTGTGGTGTGTGTGTGTGTGTGTGTGTGTGTGTGTGTGTGTGTGTGTGTGAAAATATCAACACACTTAGATTGATGCCAACACTTTGTCAACACATACTTAGCTGCCTTACATGTTTCCATTCAGATCTATCACTTTGGCACATCTGAGCAGCATGGAGCCAGTCGCATCGAGTTCAACGCAGTGTGTCTAGGTCCAAAGTTTGACATGACCTTTGAAAAAGAAATCTGGCTCTCCAATGCCTCAGTTGCTCCTGGCAACATGTTCACTTTCATGATCGATCTTGACACCCAGAAATGTACTAGATCAGAAAAGCCTGCTGACCCATCCAGTGTAGAGTTCCCCCACTGTCCATCCGTATAGGCATGGGCACCCGAACAGTCGCTACTGTTATCTCATGGCCAGCGATCGTGAAGGACACAACCTTCCTTATAGGGACGTCGTAAAGGTACAGCTATCTGGATGTGGAGGAGCTATGGGTGTATTTTTAAGGACATAAGGTGGTACAACTTAGTCATGCATGACACTTTTGGTCATAGCAGTGGAAATCAAGGTTTTCAATTATTCATTTGGGGGGGGGGGGGGGTCACCCATAGATTAGATAGCTATAGGTAATGCTGTAGGACAATGTTGTTTTTTTCCAACTAGGGTTATTTGGAAGTCAGTCAACATGTACACTAATTCCTGTCTTGCATTTCAGTTTGACAAAGAAGGAAAGCATCGTCAGGTGTGGTACTCTCATGGAACAGTTGGGGAGCCCAGTGTTCGTACCACGATGTGGCTGGGACAGTTGGAATGCAGGGGATGAAGATGACGGCTATGTCATCACACAGCTCTACGTACCCGAAACCAACCTCACAGAGTTTGTTGTGCTGGATGCTAAGCGTGTGGACAAAGGTCCCGTAGCCACCATCAAGCTCAAGCACCACCTACCCTACGGGTTCCATGGTACCTTCACCCCCGAAGTGTTTCTAAGCCCGCCAAAGGCCAAGTTATGAACTGAAACTGTTTCGTTGTTATGCTGATTGCTGACATACTGACATGCACTCGCACACACTTTGGTGCAACACATGTAAAGAATGATTAACTGCCTAGCTTGAACGCTGTGTCTCCACACAAGTGGCGCCTCCCCCAACTTCTCACCATGTCTCCATTACAAATTTTTATGTGTCAGCTGTGTACATTGGTCACACTCTACAAGCCAATCCAACCTAATATAGATACACTTCATACACAATTACGATAAGATAAACAAACAGTTAAGATAGGACAGGCTTCAATCCATACATTACTCCAGGGTAGCTTCTGTGCGTGACAATCATGCAGTAAGGTTCACCATGTGGTGGTGTGGGGAGGAGCAATGACTGTGCACAGAAGCCTTAAGCTGCTTTACTTCAATGCAAAAGCTATGTGTGAATTCCCAGACAGCTGGGGTTCCCATGCAACCCCTTGTTTCAGAACACACATTTCCAGCAGCATGTCATCACAAGTACATGCATAGGTGAACTTGCAACATGTCTATAAACCATCTATACACCGATCTGCATTCCTGCAAGAGCATATTTTCTGTTTAAAATTCACTATCGTTTAAAACAACAGAAAATGATATTTGCTGGAATGTGAAGGGGTGGTGGTGGTGGGTGTGGCTACCCAGTTAGTCTGAAGATGCAAGCTCCTACAGTGAAGTGCCCCTCTTTATTACCACACCCTGCATGGACCAGTGGTCTTTATTTCATACCACACCTGCATGACCAGTGTCTTCATTACCACACCTGCATGACCAGTGTCTTCATTACCACACCTGCATGACCAGTGTCTTCATTACCACACCTGCATGACCAGTGGTCCTTCATTACCACACCTGCATGACCAGTGTCTTCATTACACAACCTGCATGACCAGTGTCCTTTCATTACCACACCTGCATGACCAGTGTCTTCATTACCACACCTGCATGACCAGGTGTCTTCATTACCACACCTGCATGACCAGTGGTCTTCATTACCACACCTGCAGGACCAGTGTCTTCATTACCACACCTGCATGACCATGTCTTTCATTACCACACCTGCATGACCAGTGTCTTTATTACCACACCTGCATGACCAGTGTCTTCATTACCACACCTGCATGACCAGTGTCTTCATTACCACACCTGCATGACCAGTGTCTTCATTACCACACCTGCATGAACCAGTGTCTTCATTACCACACCTGCATGACCAGTGTCTTCATTACCACACCTGCATGACCATTTGTCTTCATTACCACACCTGCATGACCAGTGTCTTTATTACCCACACCTGCATGACCAGTGTCTTCATTACCACACCTCTCCTATACCACAGCCATCACTCATGAAGCAGGACCAGCCTTCATCTCACCACTCACCCAGAGTTTTTACACTTGGATTGATTATTAATGGCTGATTGATAGAATTTTCATGTGGCAAAGAAGACAATGTTCATACAACATGCCACAAATATTTACCCAACACTTGTCAGGGTAATATAGAGATGGCCTAGAAGTTTTTATTGACCAGAGCCTCCCCCTCCCCCCCCCCCTTCCCCCGTCATCAAACCCTAGTCCAGCCCTGTCATCAAACCCTAGTCCAGCCCCCGTCATCAAGCCCTAGTCCAGCCCCGTCATCAAGCCCTAGTCCAGCCCCGTCATCAAACCCTAGTCCAGCCCTGTCATCAAACCCTAGTCCAGCCCTGTCATCAAACCCTAGTCCAGCCCTGTCATCAAACCCTAGTCCCAGCCCTGTCATCAAACCCTAGTCCAGCCCTGTCATCAAACCCTAGTCCAGCCCTGTCATCAAACCCTAGTCCAGCCCTGTCATCAAACCCTAGTCCAGCCCTGTCATCAAACCCTAGTCCACTACTCCAATTGACTACCTGGATCCCTCAGATGCAGGCTTGAAGCAAACCACGTCAAACAAGAGTCAAACATACATGTCAAAGACACGGCAAACGTACTTGTCCCTACAAAGATATATCGATCTTCAATAATATTAATTTTTCACAGACACCACAACTCCTCATGAGAATATCACTGGCACCAACAAAACACTGGATCACTCTCCAAATCCTAAAGCCCCTTTCATTACCATTTTTCATTGCAGTAAGATATATAGCGATTATTATCAATAGGTAACTAACCCTTTTTTTAATTAAATATTTTTACCTTATTATTTCATATGCATAAATGAATACATAGGTCACCATAAAAGGACACGGATGCAACACACACTGTTCGTTGTGACTTGTAATTGTGGACGTATGACGAATAAATGGGTTCATGTGTTTGTAGAAATATGAGCGCACTTCGCACACGGTTTAAGTGTAGCTATGCATATACACCAAAACACCGACATTTTCAAGTCCAGTCATTGTCAACTGATAACGATTCTTACATCACTGAATGAGGTGAAAGGATGGGAAGGCAACATGTGATCATGCAATGATCTTTTCAGAAGTCATACCAAACTACGCTTAAAGTGCCATGGTGCAGTACAGTGTACCTAATCCATGCCCTCCTTCCAAAATATAAGTGCAGACCAATGCATTTTTGTCATAATCTTCACACTATATGCAGCTAAATAACATACAGAGTTCTATTACAATAATGCACAATAACCACAACATAATATCTGGCAGTTTCTAACATGTTTTGTAACTCCTAAGCCAGCAGTTGAGCAGGAAAAGTTGCTGACTTCACCATTTTCTTGAACGACTGTACCATTCACGGAGTAGCTAATCCTCAGTCGCATTCTGATAGGTTGCTGTAAGTGATTAAAAGTAGCTTCATTTCAATCCAAAGCAACAACCCAAAACGTCAGGTAACCACAAGAAGAGACAGTTCAGAAAAAACACACACAACCGTAGATATAGAATGGTAAATGTGTATGAAATCATCATACAATACCTTCTGTGGGTTGGTGACTTTAAGAGATTGTGTAACAGCACCAGAACCATTTGGAGGAATGACATTCCCTGATGGCGTCTCCAGTTGAATCGTAAATGTCTACAGTAATAAACAGAGGACACACTTTGGATTACACTGACTGTAAATTGATTTCATCGCTATTTAAAACCCACTGTTACGCAAACTACTCTGAGGGTACACCCTAAAATCTATCAGCATACAGTACACCACTCCCACACCATAGCTTGTACATACCTTAGGCACGGCTGACTGGAAAAGAAAATCTGTCATCGCACTAGATGTTGAGTTTGTTGCCGTAAGATAACAACAAACGATGATGGACTACTAGGATCTGGTTGGAATGCAAAGTCAACCTTCAATCCACCTTTCTCATAAGCAGTTATGCTCGGTATTTTTGAAGTTACTATAGGAAAGATGCCAGAACACGTTAGTCAGCAATCGTAATGCATAAACGTGTACCACAACTTGTGACGTGCACACAGAAGTACCAAGATAACGAACGTATCAGCACGTATGAGACTCCGACATCAGAAAAAATTGTAATAATTTACTCAAAAAGTACTGAGAACCTGGGTAAGAGTTTGAAGAATACATGTATTACCTTAATTCACCCCAACATCATCAACATACATGTAGAAGCAGAACAACATCATTAACATACATGTAGAAACACACCAACATCATTAACATACATGTAGAAGCACACCAACATCATTAACATACATGTAGAAGCACACCAACATCATTAACATATATGTAGAAGCACACCAACATCATTAACATACATGTAGAAGCACACCAACATCATTAACATACATGTAGAAGCACACCAACATCATTAACATACATGTAGAAGCACACCAACATCATTAACATACATGTAGAAGCACACCAACATCATAACATACATGTAGAAGCACACCAACATCATTAACATACATGTAGCAGCACACCAACATCATTAACATACATGTAGAAGCACACCAACATCATTAACATACATGTAGAAGCACACCAACATCATTAACATACATGTAGAAGCAACACCAACATCATTAACATACATGTAGAAGCACACCAACATCATTAACATACATGTAGAAGCACACCGAGCACTTTATATAGGGTCAATCCACCATGAGTCAATCACTTTTCTACATCTTCAGATCTTGATGCAACTTCTCATATTTGTTTGCCTTGATATGGATGTTAATTATGCCTATTATCAACTTAATAACTTAATGGTTTACGAAATATATCTTCCTAAATAATTGATATTTTACCAAAAATTGCAACTTGGAAGGCTCACATCTTTGCCACCTCAGTGCAGATGCTGGTTCTCATTCTTAGCACAACTGACCGATGTAATCACTTTTCAGGGTGATGAAAGGGTTAAATATGGAACTTGTTTAATGTTTACCTACAAAAAAGAGGTCACTTGGTGGTTGATACTCAAGGTTTTTATTTCACCATATTGATGGTCTCAATGTTTTCCAAAAATAAAAAGTTTGAGTATCGGTAACCCCTGGGCACCACACGCAGCTAAAACCTGTAGTTGCTATGTTTTTTTTTTCAACTTGGTTGTTTTGGCCCTAATCTAAAGTAAGTGGTGTTTACGTAGCTGGGGAGCAGTATTATGTAACCCTAGCTATCCAAACTTTCTTTAATTAGTTACAGTGACTCAGCACTTTTTCTTCACACCTTATTACTTTGAGCGTTAATTGGGACAATATGGGATCAGTGTTTAGCAATACTGGCAAGAGGAGCAGCCATCGGCTTCCTGCCACGGATCTAGCCACGCAACCTGCTGTGCTAACCTTCCACAGGCCTAGCTGAGCTGCCTGCCACAGCATCCAAGCAACCATCCGCAACAGGCCTAGCCGTGCTACCTGCCACAGCAACCAAGCCACCATCCGCAAGGCCTATAAATAGACGAAGAATCAAATCACAAATCTGGTATGGTTGCTTGGTTGCTGTGGCAGGTAGCAATGTGGCAGGTAGCCACAGCTAGTTCTGTTGCAGATGGTGGCTTGGTAGCTGTAGAAGGTAGCGCAGCAGGTTGCGTGGGCTAGGTCGATGGCAGGTTGCGTGGCTAGATCCGTGGCAGGAAGCCGATGGCTGCTCTTCTTGCCAGTATTGCTAAACACTGATCCCATATTGTCCCAATTAACGCTCAAAGTAATAAAGGTGTGAAGAAAAAAAAAGGTTGCTGAGTCACTGTAACTAATTAAAGAAAGTTTGGCAAGACGTTATGTAATACTTGCTCCCCAGCTACATAAACACCACTTACTTTATATTAGGGCTAAAACAACCAAGTTGAAAAAAAAAACATGGCGACTACAGGTCTAGCTGCGCGTGGTTACCGATACTCAAACTTCTTATTTTTGGAAAACATTGAGACCATCAATGACTACAATATGGTGAAATAAAAACCTTGAGTATCAACCAAGAGACCTCTTTTTTGTAAAGTAAAACACTAAACAAGTTCCATATTTAACCCTTTCAATCACCCTGAAAAATGATTTACATCGGTCAGTTGTGCTAAGAATGAGAACCAGCATCTGCACTGAGGGTGGCAAAGATGTGAGCCTTCCAAGTTGCAATTTTTGGTAAAATATCAATTATTTAGGAAGATATATTTCGTAAACCATTAAAGTTATTAAGTTGATAATAGGCATAATTAACATCCATATCAAGGCAAACAAATATGAGAAGTTGCATCAAGATCTGAAGATGTAGAAAAGTGATTGACTCATGGTGGATTGACCCTATAATTAAATCCACACTACAGCTGAATGTCTTTTAACACTGATTTTATAAGAAACTCAAGGGGTTGTAGGATTAAAACAATTCCCTCCTTTTGTTAAAATAATAATTCTTCAATTGTTTTAACAAAAAATGTACACACACACACACACACACACACACACACACACACACTCACACCCTTTCCAACATCTCGCTGTCATGCTCAGCGTCTCAAATGAATTGCGCGGCATTTGAACTTAGCTTACATGCAGAAGGTTCCGTCATCAGCCAAGTCACCTCCAAGCAGGTCCATCAGACCTCCACCAGTACTACCTGGGATCTGAGAAGCAACTGGGGCAGTGGTGGCAGTTGTTTAACAACAGGTTGAGTTCCAATGGACTGAGAAGAGCCAAATAAATCCAACAGAGGGTCGCCTGAAGGCACACCAGCAGCAGCAAGGGCCTGGGCCAGATTCAGTAGGACGTGATTCGGATTCATGAGCAGACGTATCCCCCAAAAGATCCAAAAGTGCAGACCCCTGTGACTAGAAACAGACAAGTCCACATCTGATAGATCACCAAATTTCATTTACAATCATGGGTATGCATTGGATTTATTCCCTACAAATAGTTTATAAGAATGGTTAATTGATGTTTTATAACCTTTGTACTTCGTGGGTGCCCTATTTGCATACACCAAACAATAGCTCCATTTATTATTTCAGTGGCTAAAATGTACTGCAGTCCAAATATTGTCAGTGTACTTTGAACCGTATAAATTGGACTCAAGTAACTGAATGGAGTTTCCCTCAATGGGAACTATTGTTTGGTGCAATGTGTAATGGTGTAAGACAAACAGGTCATCAAAAAAAGCACCAAAAAATACAATGGTCAAAAACATCAAATAATCATTTCTTATAAAAGGCCAGCCACCTATATTCCCATGTCAAACCAAAATTGACAATCACTCGCACGTGGTGCTAGCTTATAAAAAGTGTTTACAGTCCATTTAACAATACAATGACCTGAAGAGCAAATATGATTTTACTTCAAAACATCTAACTATATGCTTGTATTGCATGCTGATCGTGCAACATACCTGAGCTACACTTGCACACCATTTAGCTTGGCTTGCTGGTTCTGCAGCATCAGAGCCAGTCAAGGAAGAGTCCCCTTCAGAGAATTACAGCATTCATCGTAGGCATCCTCTCCAACAGTGCCATCCTTAAAACGTGTAGGGCAGTTAGACTTAAAGGAAGTGCAGGGAGAGGCAAAACATACAACACACACAGTGATAGGGGAATAATGTTGGTACATTGCCTAATTCAGGGGTGCTATAACGAACAAAATCATCCAGTGTCAGTTCATTCCGCCATTGTCAGACAAACCATTCAGACCGTTCGAATTGCTAATTCAAACTTGTCTACATGGCTGTTTATTGCAAGCATAACCACCAAACACATTATCCAATTTTAGTCTACACTTAGTATGGTGGATATGGTGTAGGCCATGATGATACTATCGATGCCATATAGAATTGCTCTACTGCCTGGATCAATGGTTCTGACTAATAAACCTTGGCCTGTATTGTGGATCACTGATGCAAATTACACTTCACTGAGTTTAGATTAGGATTCGCAGATTACACACACTCTTAACGCAGAGAGATATCGTACTGTCAACTAGGACCTATAATTGGCTATGCTCAGGGCACTGTGGTTAGTCTTCGAGCACATGTTTGGGGGTGTGGTAAGATGGCACCGCCCCCTCGTAGCACCATGTTTGGGGGTGTGGTGAGATGGCACCGCCCAGTTGTGCCAGATTCCTGCCCAGAGTATCACATCATCCGCGAAGGATAATGGAGAAGAAAAAGAAAAAGGAAAAAGAAGCTTGATGCACACGATGGCGGCATGACGGTTACTGCCTTGAGTTATGCTTGTGTGCATGCGGGCTGCTGGGCTCGTCTGTTAACCAATTTAACTTCCTTATACCTTATTTAGCAATGTCAGATCATGTCCGACCAACTCTTAATTTGGTCTGATTGTGTCGGGCCATTTCTAACCACCCCTGAATTAGCTCTTAAACAATAGCAGACTAAATTATTCTCACTCGATGCCAAACGTTAGTGATGTGGCGATGAAGTAATTGTGGCCATCTGGCCCATCCCACCATATTGCAATTGTTAGCTGAATTCAAATGTATCTATCTACACTCTTCAACACCACTCAGTCAATGAACATTTAGCCTTAGCCTATTCACTGCCACAAAACTCCAATCATCAATGATATATGACGATTCCTCTCCTGTAAATGCAAACATCTGATCAAGCCAAAGCACCACATTGGCAGTGACACTATTCTTATTTTACTGATTTTGCCACAACCATCTACACACATTCACTGAGGCATTCTACAATGCAGAAACATAGACTAACGCTGTTCTGAATTTTACCATGCAATCAACTCACCTCATATCATCGTGTTTACTAAATATTGCAGAATATTCAGTTGCTCTTTGCTGCAGTTCCACATCCAAGTGGTTGCCATATTTGGATACAAGCGCCTTAATGCGAAGCAAACTGACTGAGAACCTAGAAGACAGAATTATGAATAACACGTACCATCGTTCAGCACATTATGTCTCAGAAAGATTTGGGTTCAGAGGTTAAAGAGGGGTTTAAAGATTCAAGAACGCACAAAATAAGCATTAAGCATGATATATATTCCTGTGTGAGAACTGAGCAGATAATCCCTTTTGGCTCACTGCTCCTGTTGCAGTTTCCTTCTGGAGTCCAAATATTTTTTTAAGTCACCTGCCACCTAGCAGCTGCACCTAGCAGCTCCACCAACCTACACCTAGCAGCTCCACCCACCTACACTAGCAGCTCCACCCACCTACACCCTATACATGTATCACATGCACAACAAAACAATGGATTTTCTGTTGCATCACAAGCGAGGTGGTAGCTGTTGTG
Source organism: Ephydatia muelleri (assembly GCA_013339895.1). Taxonomy (NCBI): domain Eukaryota; kingdom Metazoa; phylum Porifera; class Demospongiae; order Spongillida; family Spongillidae; genus Ephydatia; species Ephydatia muelleri. Next base: position 4,283 of record JABACO010000600.1, on the reverse strand, counting down.
CAGTATATGTATTGCATGACACAAGCACAATCTCTACAGTATGTAAGACGATAGGAGTTTGATTGGCCTTCAATCACAATGCCTGGCCAGATGGAAGCTACTTTTTTTGGTGGTACTGCAGCCAAATTATCTATTTCCAAAACTGACTAATTTCTAGATCTGTTCACTGTATATGAATAGGGTCAATATCAGTTCCTCAGAAATTGTTCGCACATTGTACTCCTTACTAGCTTAGGCCTGAATCTACAAAAAAAAGGAAAAATACAGCAATTGCAAAGAGTAAACTATGGTGATGTCTTTCGATATCCAGTGCTGTGGCCAGATCTGTGGGCGCAGTAACCAGTTTGACATCAGACAAAACAACATTTGATCACAGGGCCGTCCATGTTTGTAAATGGTCAGTAAAAAATGTCCAACATAAAGACACAGCAAAAACTAATCAACTTTAAAAAAATCAGCACAGTACTCAGTACACCAACCATAGGAGAAAATGCTTGAGGAAATGCACATCATTCAACAGAAGCCGCTGGTTCAATACAAAAGAAGCCGACAGAAAACTCACAGATTGATTACAATCCATCTTCTATAATTTGTAACATGTCATCAAACCTTGCCTTTCTCAGTCAAGAATCAAGCGTGCTCCAGTATGCATGAGAAAGCAATTGAGCCCTCTCTTTGTATTGCTGATTTGATCCCCAAGTGTGAAGGCACACTCCTGTACCCTACATGTCGCTAGTGAATCTATAACAATGAACAGGCACCAGCCAAGCCAAGGAACACTAGTGCACATGGTGAGAACACTAGCGGCAACTGAGCCTAATCAGTTAAGCTTGCATCATTGGAAGCATTTCTAATGTCTCTCCCCCTCTCCCCCTCTCCCTCTCTCTACCTGTACATTATACACTGTACGTGTGGTTAATGTCAGATCAATTCTCAATATGGGCAGACATTTTGGCTGACCAAATTTATAACCTTATCACACCCTGATGATGATGCTAACAATACAATCTAAACTCCAGTGTGGTTTATTCCAACACAATCACCACCCCTCCACACAATCACCACCCCCACACATCACCACCCCTCCACACAATCACCACCCCTCCACACAAACACCACCCCCACACAATCACCACCCTCCACACAATCACCACCCCTCCCACCACCCCTCCACACACTCACCACCCCTCCACCACAATCACCACCCCTCCACACTCACCACCCTCCACACAATCACCACCCCTCCACACAATCACCACCCTCCACACAATCACCACCCCCCACACAATCAGCATCCTCCACACCCTCACCTCCCCTCTACACAATCACCACCCTCTCCACACACAATCACACAATCACCACCTTCTACACAATCACCACCTCACACATCACCACCCCTCCACACAATCAGCATCCCTCCACACAATCACCACGCCCGCCACACAAGCAGCATCCCTCCAAACCCTCACCTCCCCTCTACATAATCACCACCTCTCCACACACAATCTACACAATCACCATCCCTCGACACATCACCACCGGCACAGAAGCACCACCCCCCACACAAGCACCACGGCACACAAGCACCACCGGCACACAAGCACCACCGGCACACACCACCGGCACACAAGCACCACCGCCACACAAGCACCACGGCACACAAGCACCACCGGCACACAAGCACCACCGGCACACAATCACCACCGCCACACAAGCACCACCGGCACACAAGCACCACCCCCCACACAAGCACCACCGGCACACAAGCACCACCCCGCCACACAAGCCACCGCACACAAGCACCACCGCACACAATCACCACCACCGGCACACAAGCACCACCTGCCAACAATCACCACCACACAGCACCACCCCGCCACACAAGCACCACCGTCACACAAGCACCACCCCCTCCACACAATCACCACCTCACACAAATCACCACCTTCACACAATCACCACCCCTCCACACACGCACCACCCTCTCTACACAATCAACCCCTCCACACAATCACCACTCCCTCCAGCGCCATCCCCCCACATAATCATCACTCTCTCCACACCCTCACCTCCCCTCCACACAATCACCATCCCTTTTACACAATCACCATCCCTTTTACACAATCACCACTCCCTCCACACAATCTCCACTCCCTCCACACAATCACCACTCCTCCACATCACAAAAAGCCTCAAACTAAAAGTTGTTCATTACCTGGCACTCAGCTTCATAACAGCAGTAAATGCATATTCCCTTGTAACTTGTAAGGACTGTGGTGACTGTAGAACCTTCTCCAATACGTCCAAAATGTCATCTTCAGTCACCTGCAAACAGTATTGAATAGTTATGGATAAAAATATGCCTGTGGGCCATAATGCAACCTGTAGGCAGGATATTGCCCAAAAGGTCCAACCCGAAGTGCACTGGTATCTTCTCATCAGTCAGCACTCCAAGTTGATGTGCTAATAGAATGCACTCTTTCCCAACCAATATCCTTGTCTACATGCACTTCACTATTCAAATAAGAGGCATCATCTATTCATGTGGTACAATCAATACAATCATACCACTGTGATACTATCACTACATCATAGAAGCAAAGCTACACATAAACATTGCGTGGATATATTGGAACTACTGAAGCTATTGCGAAAAACGTTAATAATCTCTCTTTCCTCATGTGCTGCATGCCACGATAGACTGCATGCATAGAGTGGTAAGCCCCTTGTGTTCTGTCTCTATTAAACCTAGCTTAGTGCATGGTCAAGATGGTCGGAGCTCCTTTCAGTTTGCTAGAAGGACTCTGCTCATTTATATATTCTGATTACCTTGCCAACTAACTGAGAAGCTACACTTTGACAAGCCCATCATTGCAGCAAAATTGAGGACAAAAACAATATTTGAAATGATGAGATGTGATGAGTATGACATCCAGCATGCACAATGATGAGATGGGGTGTGTGTGTGATGAGCCACCATGCACATGATGGGATGGGGTGTGTGTGATGAGCCACCATGCACAATGATGGGATGGGGGTGTGTGATGAGCCACCATGCACAATGATGAGATGGGGTGTGTGTGATGAGCCACCATGCACATTGATGGGATGGGGTGTGTGTGATGAGCCACCATGCACAATGATGGGATGGGGTGTGTGTGATGAGCCACCATGCACAATGATGGATGGGTGTGTGTGATGAGCCACCATGTACAATGATGGATGGGGTGTGTGTGATGAGCCACCATGCACAATGATGGGATGGGTGTGTGTGATGAGCCACCATGCACAATGATGGGATGGGGTGTGTGTGATGAGCCACCATGCACATTGATGGGATGGGGTGTGTGTGATGAGCCACCATGCACAATGATGAGATGGGGTGTGTGTGATGAGCCACCATGCACATTGATGGGATGTGTGTGACGATCCAGCATGCACAATGACCACATCTTTCAATAATGCCTTTATTCAATTGCCACACCGGCGCATATATAAAGGTTGTCATTAATCACAGCCACTTATAGCAAACCTCAGAAGAACTTTGAACATACATCGATAGGTGCTTCTTCTTCCACTTGTTTGTTTACTAGAAGATCTCCAAATTCTCCCAACGTCCACAATGATGTCTGGGCTAAAGGTTGCTGATTTGTTTGCAGAGAATACAAATTATGTACAATTAGCTATGAACAGCAATACAATATGTTATACAAAATATTTATATTTTCCAATGATCATTAAGTACACGTGTTTATTCATGGTTATGGTTTTGATTGTAATAGTAAGCACATTAATATAAGCACACAGAAGGCATTTCATCCTTTCCTGAATTTTGAAAAACGCAATACAGCATGTAAGCAAGGTCCCACAACGGATGTTGTCAGTAATAGCTCCTCACAGCATTGGCACTTGCAAATTAGTAAAATCAAGGCAGTTGTAAACAAGTTCAGACTAACCATTTAATTATAACGAAAATCAAACACTAAAAATTAATGTAAATAAATTAATAATCAATTAGACAGAACAAAAATCATATTACATGTACATATCTATCTTATCATTGAATATCTAGTTGTTACGATTTCAGCCAGTTCATAAATCAATTCAAACCAATCATTCGAGAATAAGTGACCACCCATATTCAAGATATAATTATTATTGATCATGAATAACCCTTTAGTTACTTAGCTAAAGCTGTAACCTACTAATTCCAAGTGCTGCACAGTTAGATATTGAGTAGTTTTGCATATTTACATTTATTTATTTTAATTCTCAAATTAATA